>CANUEU010000005.1:37500-40000 GCA_948098915.1 Lampropteryx suffumata
AGTCTGATTTCCCTGGTTTCGGTATGATTCTAACGTTTGCGATCTTCCACTGTCGCGGGAAATACTGAAGCTTCAGACACCTGTTCATGATATCGGTTACCAATTTTGGATAGGAGATGGTGAATTGGTAGCAGATGTCTGATGTTAGATGGTCTACCCCTGGGGCCTTGTTTGGGTTCATAAATTTTAAGTGCTCCAGCACCTCATCCTCAGCAAAAGGGAGATCGTCTTCCGTGTCGATATTATGCAAGGCTCTTAAAAAGTGATGTCTAGGTTCGATGTCGGGTAGTTCGCCTGGGTAAAAGTGATCTAATAAAGCTTCTGCCGTTTCTCTAGCGCTGGTGGTATATCTATCCCCAACTTTTAGAGTGGTGGGGGGTCGCCGAGGAGTAGTCTCTTTAAGCAGTCTATTAGTCAATGACCAGACGTTTTCCTTTGTTTGTAACTCACAGAGCTCGCGGAAGTTTTTGGTAGATTCGCTGCGTAGTTCGTTTGCATACTCTCGTTTTTTGGTCTGCTGTTCTTCTAGCAAACCTTCAGGTAGAGCTCCTTGTCTATGGGCCGTGTGGACACTATGGTGAAGTTTTATAACCTCTTTCTTTAAAACATCTAGCTTGTCAGACCACCAGGGTGGTTTATTACGAAGTCCCCGTCCGCTTCTTTTGACGTGCATCGATTTGTCACAAGCTAGATAGATAGTGCTTGTCACGTTGTCGATGAAGATTTCTAGCTCCTCGGGGTTCATGTTAGCGATGTCTTGTTCTAGGATGTCTGACAGTGTCATATGTGTGTTCAGACAGTCTTTAAAGACAGGCCAGCACGCTTTGTTGGCTTTGTATCGAAAGGTTGATGTGTTCTCATACAGGGTTGGCTTGGTGTAGTTGGCGTTAAGTATAAATTCAATGGCATTATGTTGGGAGGTTGTACAAAAATTTGGATTAACGCGCCATGATGATACCCTGTCGTAAATAGAATCTGAAGCCAGTGTTATGTCAATGATGGATGTGCGTTGGCGACCGTGTGTAACTGTTTCGAAAGTAGGGGTGTTGCCGGAGTTACAGACGTATAGGTCGTTGCCATATACGATGTCAATAACCTCTCTACCACGTGGGTTAGTGGCGGCGCTACCCCATAAGGGGTGCCATCCATTTAAATCTCCGCCCACTATGCAATGTGAGCTGTGTGAGGCCTTTAAAAAGTAATCTAAACGTTCTAATGTGTTAGAAATGTCGTCGTCAGGTTCGACGTAAACAGATGCCAGTAGGATGTTGCGGTTATGTGTGCTCAATTGCACTACGCAGAGATTAGCCGAAGAAAACTGGGTAAGTCCCAAAACAGGTCCGAAGCTAGATTTGACCAATATACATGCTTTAACTTTATTACCGTTTGAAAATTGATAGATGTTAATATCTTTTATAGCTTTAAGTTCATTGCCTGATCCAACGTATGGTTCAGACAAAAGAGCTATTTGATGCTCTCCTAGAGAGAATGACCGTGTAAACTCATGTAGACTATTTCGCGATTTATCAATGTTGCACTGAATTATTTTTATGTGATTGTTAATATCCATAATCTACCCGGTTAATTATTTTGTCTCTCATGGTCCTCAGTCTGGGGCAATTGTTGGAGTTGGCACGGTGCCTTGTGTCTAGTCGCGATTTAAATTTGTCGTTATGCGTGGTGCAGTTGATGCACTTTGCCGTAAAAGGTTTTTCTCTAAGGGGGCAGTGGTCGATGCTATGGCCGGTTTGCGCGCAGTGAGCGCATGGCTTTGTTGTAGAGTCACATTTGGTGCGCATGTGCCCAAACTGTAGGCATTTGTGGCACTGAATGAAGGGGGAGAATTCATCTACATGTACCCGCTGATGGTCCAGACTCACCCTGACCATGTTGATCATGATACGAAAGACCCGGGGGTGAGCCAGAAACACAGCGTTGTACAGACTGGGGTTACGGTTATCGCGCTTGAAACGCAAGCGCAGATCTTCTTCGCCCCCGATCACTTCGCTTAGATCTTGATTTTGCTCCCTGAGAATGCCTGCTATGTCCTCGGGAGGGACATCCCTTGAGATGCCCTTCAAAATGATCATGGGCCTGAGGCATCGAGCAGGCTCAGCGCTAACCTTGTCAGATACGGCAAGGCGCTTAAGAGTTTCTTCGCGTTGTTCGGTGCTGTCAAATTCCACTCGTAGTTTGCCATTAGAAACGGCCTGTACTCGCGCTGGTGCAAAGGAAGATGTTCTAAAGCTGATGCTGCTTTTGAATGCCTCAATGGTGTCTTGCTTTGTCCTAGCTTCACCTTTAGGAGTGATGATGATTGCTGGTTTGTTGTGTGTAAAAGCTTGGGTAGTGTAGACAGGGGCGGGGCTGGCGGTTACCCTACCCTGTGGGGGGCCGGTATCGCAACGAGCAACCTGGGAGTAGCTGCGCGCCTGGGAGGAGACAAGGTTTCTCAGGTGGGCCATTTCCCCGCGGATTTCCTCGCGGACGCAAGAGACAA
>CANUEU010000005.1:45000-52500 GCA_948098915.1 Lampropteryx suffumata
GTTAGGTTAGGTTAGGTTAGGTTAGGTTAGGTTAGGTTAGGTTAGGTTAGGTTAGGTTAGGTTAGGTTAGGTTAGGTTAGGTTAGGTTAGGTTAGGTTAGGTTAGGTTAGGTTAGGTTAGGTTAGGTTAGGTTAGGTTAGGTTAGGTTAGGTTAGGTTAGGTTAGGTTAGGTTAGGTTAGGTTAGGTTAGGTTAGGTTAGGTTAGGTTAGGTTAGGTTAGGTTAGGTTAGGTTAGGTTAGGTTAGGTTAGGTTAGGTTAGGTTAGGTTAGGTTAGGTTAGGTTAGGTTAGGTTAGGTTAGGTTAGGTTAGGTTAGGTTAGGTTAGGTTAGGTTAGGTTAGGTTAGGTTAGGTTAGGTTAGGTTAGGTTAGGTTAGGTTAGGTTAGGTTAGGTTAGGTTAGGTTAGGTTAGGTTAGGTTAGGTTAGGTTAGGTTAGGTTAGGTTAGGTTAGGTTAGGTTAGGTTAGGTTAGGTTAGGTTAGGTTAGGTTAGGTTAGGTTAGGTTAGGTTAGGTTAGGTTAGGTTAGGTTAGGTTAGGTTAGGTTAGGTTAGGTTAGGTTAGGTTAGGTTAGGTTAGGTTAGGTTAGGTTAGGTTAGGTTAGGTTAGGTTAGGTTAGGTTAGGTTAGGTTAGGTTAGGTTAGGTTAGGTTAGGTTAGGTTAGGTTAGGTTAGGTTAGGTTAGGTTAGGTTAGGTTAGGTTAGGTTAGGTTAGGTTAGGTTAGGTTAGGTTAGGTTAGGTTAGGTTAGGTTAGGTTAGGTTAGGTTAGGTTAGGTTAGGTTAGGTTAGGTTAGGTTAGGTTAGGTTAGGTTAGGTTAGGTTAGGTTAGGTTAGGTTAGGTTAGGTTAGGTTAGGTTAGGTTAGGTTAGGTTAGGTTAGGTTAGGTTAGGTTAGGTTAGGTTAGGTTAGGTTAGGTTAGGTTAGGTTAGGTTAGGTTAGGTTAGGTTAGGTTAGGTTAGGTTAGGTTAGGTTAGGTTAGGTTAGGTTAGGTTAGGTTAGGTTAGGTTAGGTTAGGTTAGGTTAGGTTAGGTTAGGTTAGGTTAGGTTAGGTTAGGTTAGGTTAGGTTAGGTTAGGTTAGGTTAGGTTAGGTTAGGTTAGGTTAGGTTAGGTTAGGTTAGGTTAGGTTAGGTTAGGTTAGGTTAGGTTAGGTTAGGTTAGGTTAGGTTAGGTTAGGTTAGGTTAGGTTAGGTTAGGTTAGGTTAGGTTAGGTTAGGTTAGGTTAGGTTAGGTTAGGTTAGGTTAGGTTAGGTTAGGTTAGGTTAGGTTAGGTTAGGTTAGGTTAGGTTAGGTTAGGTTAGGTTAGGTTAGGTTAGGTTAGGTTAGGTTAGGTTAGGTTAGGTTAGGTTAGGTTAGGTTAGGTTAGGTTAGGTTAGGTTAGGTTAGGTTAGGTTAGGTTAGGTTAGGTTAGGTTAGGTTAGGTTAGGTTAGGTTAGGTTAGGTTAGGTTAGGTTAGGTTAGGTTAGGTTAGGTTAGGTTAGGTTAGGTTAGGTTAGGTTAGGTTAGGTTAGGTTAGGTTAGGTTAGGTTAGGTTAGGTTAGGTTAGGTTAGGTTAGGTTAGGTTAGGTTAGGTTAGGTTAGGTTAGGTTAGGTTAGGTTAGGTTAGGTTAGGTTAGGTTAGGTTAGGTTAGGTTAGGTTAGGTTAGGTTAGGTTAGGTTAGGTTAGGTTAGGTTAGGTTAGGTTAGGTTAGGTTAGGTTAGGTTAGGTTAGGTTAGGTTAGGTTAGGTTAGGTTAGGTTAGGTTAGGTTAGGTTAGGTTAGGTTAGGTTAGGTTAGGTTAGGTTAGGTTAGGTTAGGTTAGGTTAGGTTAGGTTAGGTTAGGTTAGGTTAGGTTAGGTTAGGTTAGGTTAGGTTAGGTTAGGTTAGGTTAGGTTAGGTTAGGTTAGGTTAGGTTAGGTTAGGTTAGGTTAGGTTAGGTTAGGTTAGGTTAGGTTAGGTTAGGTTAGGTTAGGTTAGGTTAGGTTAGGTTAGGTTAGGTTAGGTTAGGTTAGGTTAGGTTAGGTTAGGTTAGGTTAGGTTAGGTTAGGTTAGGTTAGGTTAGGTTAGGTTAGGTTAGGTTAGGTTAGGTTAGGTTAGGTTAGGTTAGGTTAGGTTAGGTTAGGTTAGGTTAGGTTAGGTTAGGTTAGGTTAGGTTAGGTTAGGTTAGGTTAGGTTAGGTTAGGTTAGGTTAGGTTAGGTTAGGTTAGGTTAGGTTAGGTTAGGTTAGGTTAGGTTAGGTTAGGTTAGGTTAGGTTAGGTTAGGTTAGGTTAGGTTAGGTTAGGTTAGGTTAGGTTAGGTTAGGTTAGGTTAGGTTAGGTTAGGTTAGGTTAGGTTAGGTTAGGTTAGGTTAGGTTAGGTTAGGTTAGGTTAGGTTAGGTTAGGTTAGGTTAGGTTAGGTTAGGTTAGGTTAGGTTAGGTTAGGTTAGGTTAGGTTAGGTTAGGTTAGGTTAGGTTAGGTTAGGTTAGGTTAGGTTAGGTTAGGTTAGGTTAGGTTAGGTTAGGTTAGGTTAGGTTAGGTTAGGTTAGGTTAGGTTAGGTTAGGTTAGGTTAGGTTAGGTTAGGTTAGGTTAGGTTAGGTTAGGTTAGGTTAGGTTAGGTTAGGTTAGGTTAGGTTAGGTTAGGTTAGGTTAGGTTAGGTTAGGTTAGGTTAGGTTAGGTTAGGTTAGGTTAGGTTAGGTTAGGTTAGGTTAGGTTAGGTTAGGTTAGGTTAGGTTAGGTTAGGTTAGGTTAGGTTAGGTTAGGTTAGGTTAGGTTAGGTTAGGTTAGGTTAGGTTAGGTTAGGTTAGGTTAGGTTAGGTTAGGTTAGGTTAGGTTAGGTTAGGTTAGGTTAGGTTAGGTTAGGTTAGGTTAGGTTAGGTTAGGTTAGGTTAGGTTAGGTTAGGTTAGGTTAGGTTAGGTTAGGTTAGGTTAGGTTAGGTTAGGTTAGGTTAGGTTAGGTTAGGTTAGGTTAGGTTAGGTTAGGTTAGGTTAGGTTAGGTTAGGTTAGGTTAGGTTAGGTTAGGTTAGGTTAGGTTAGGTTAGGTTAGGTTAGGTTAGGTTAGGTTAGGTTAGGTTAGGTTAGGTTAGGTTAGGTTAGGTTAGGTTAGGTTAGGTTAGGTTAGGTTAGGTTAGGTTAGGTTAGGTTAGGTTAGGTTAGGTTAGGTTAGGTTAGGTTAGGTTAGGTTAGGTTAGGTTAGGTTAGGTTAGGTTAGGTTAGGTTAGGTTAGGTTAGGTTAGGTTAGGTTAGGTTAGGTTAGGTTAGGTTAGGTTAGGTTAGGTTAGGTTAGGTTAGGTTAGGTTAGGTTAGGTTAGGTTAGGTTAGGTTAGGTTAGGTTAGGTTAGGTTAGGTTAGGTTAGGTTAGGTTAGGTTAGGTTAGGTTAGGTTAGGTTAGGTTAGGTTAGGTTAGGTTAGGTTAGGTTAGGTTAGGTTAGGTTAGGTTAGGTTAGGTTAGGTTAGGTTAGGTTAGGTTAGGTTAGGTTAGGTTAGGTTAGGTTAGGTTAGGTTAGGTTAGGTTAGGTTAGGTTAGGTTAGGTTAGGTTAGGTTAGGTTAGGTTAGGTTAGGTTAGGTTAGGTTAGGTTAGGTTAGGTTAGGTTAGGTTAGGTTAGGTTAGGTTAGGTTAGGTTAGGTTAGGTTAGGTTAGGTTAGGTTAGGTTAGGTTAGGTTAGGTTAGGTTAGGTTAGGTTAGGTTAGGTTAGGTTAGGTTAGGTTAGGTTAGGTTAGGTTAGGTTAGGTTAGGTTAGGTTAGGTTAGGTTAGGTTAGGTTAGGTTAGGTTAGGTTAGGTTAGGTTAGGTTAGGTTAGGTTAGGTTAGGTTAGGTTAGGTTAGGTTAGGTTAGGTTAGGTTAGGTTAGGTTAGGTTAGGTTAGGTTAGGTTAGGTTAGGTTAGGTTAGGTTAGGTTAGGTTAGGTTAGGTTAGGTTAGGTTAGGTTAGGTTAGGTTAGGTTAGGTTAGGTTAGGTTAGGTTAGGTTAGGTTAGGTTAGGTTAGGTTAGGTTAGGTTAGGTTAGGTTAGGTTAGGTTAGGTTAGGTTAGGTTAGGTTAGGTTAGGTTAGGTTAGGTTAGGTTAGGTTAGGTTAGGTTAGGTTAGGTTAGGTTAGGTTAGGTTAGGTTAGGTTAGGTTAGGTTAGGTTAGGTTAGGTTAGGTTAGGTTAGGTTAGGTTAGGTTAGGTTAGGTTAGGTTAGGTTAGGTTAGGTTAGGTTAGGTTAGGTTAGGTTAGGTTAGGTTAGGTTAGGATAGGTTAGGTTAGGTTAGGTTAGGTTAGGTTAGGTTAGGTTAGGTTAGGTTAGGTTAGGTTAGGTTAGGTTAGGTTAGGTTAGGTTAGGTTAGGTTAGGTTAGGTTAGGTTAGGTTAGGTTAGGTTAGGTTAGGTTAGGTTAGGTTAGGTTAGGTTAGGTTAGGTTAGGTTAGGTTAGGTTAGGTTAGGTTAGGTTAGGTTAGGTTAGGTTAGGTTAGGTTAGGTTAGGTTAGGTTAGGTTAGGTTAGGTTAGGTTAGGTTAGGTTAGGTTAGGTTAGGTTAGGTTAGGTTAGGTTAGGTTAGGTTAGGTTAGGTTAGGTTAGGTTAGGTTAGGTTAGGTTAGGTTAGGTTAGGTTAGGTTAGGTTAGGTTAGGTTAGGTTAGGTTAGGTTAGGTTAGGTTAGGTTAGGTTAGGTTAGGTTAGGTTAGGTTAGGTTAGGTTAGGTTAGGTTAGGTTAGGTTAGGTTAGGTTAGGTTAGGTTAGGTTAGGTTAGGTTAGGTTAGGTTAGGTTAGGTTAGGTTAGGTTAGGTTAGGTTAGGTTAGGTTAGGTTAGGTTAGGTTAGGTTAGGTTAGGTTAGGTTAGGTTAGGTTAGGTTAGGTTAGGTTAGGTTAGGTTAGGTTAGGTTAGGTTAGGTTAGGTTAGGTTAGGTTAGGTTAGGTTAGGTTAGGTTAGGTTAGGTTAGGTTAGGTTAGGTTAGGTTAGGTTAGGTTAGGTTAGGTTAGGTTAGGTTAGGTTAGGTTAGGTTAGGTTAGGTTAGGTTAGGTTAGGTTAGGTTAGGTTAGGTTAGGTTAGGTTAGGTTAGGTTAGGTTAGGTTAGGTTAGGTTAGGTTAGGTTAGGTTAGGTTAGGTTAGGTTAGGTTAGGTTAGGTTAGGTTAGGTTAGGTTAGGTTAGGTTAGGTTAGGTTAGGTTAGGTTAGGTTAGGTTAGGTTAGGTTAGGTTAGGTTAGGTTAGGTTAGGTTAGGTTAGGTTAGGTTAGGTTAGGTTAGGTTAGGTTAGGTTAGGTTAGGTTAGGTTAGGTTAGGTTAGGTTAGGTTAGGTTAGGTTAGGTTAGGTTAGGTTAGGTTAGGTTAGGTTAGGTTAGGTTAGGTTAGGTTAGGTTAGGTTAGGTTAGGTTAGGTTAGGTTAGGTTAGGTTAGGTTAGGTTAGGTTAGGTTAGGTTAGGTTAGGTTAGGTTAGGTTAGGTTAGGTTAGGTTAGGTTAGGTTAGGTTAGGTTAGGTTAGGTTAGGTTAGGTTAGGTTAGGTTAGGTTAGGTTAGGTTAGGTTAGGTTAGGTTAGGTTAGGTTAGGTTAGGTTAGGTTAGGTTAGGTTAGGTTAGGTTAGGTTAGGTTAGGTTAGGTTAGGTTAGGTTAGGTTAGGTTAGGTTAGGTTAGGTTAGGTTAGGTTAGGTTAGGTTAGGTTAGGTTAGGTTAGGTTAGGTTAGGTTAGGTTAGGTTAGGTTAGGTTAGGTTAGGTTAGGTTAGGTTAGGTTAGGTTAGGTTAGGTTAGGTTAGGTTAGGTTAGGTTAGGTTAGGTTAGGTTAGGTTAGGTTAGGTTAGGTTAGGTTAGGTTAGGTTAGGTTAGGTTAGGTTAGGTTAGGTTAGGTTAGGTTAGGTTAGGTTAGGTTAGGTTAGGTTAGGTTAGGTTAGGTTAGGTTAGGTTAGGTTAGGTTAGGTTAGGTTAGGTTAGGTTAGGTTAGGTTAGGTTAGGTTAGGTTAGGTTAGGTTAGGTTAGGTTAGGTTAGGTTAGGTTAGGTTAGGTTAGGTTAGGTTAGGTTAGGTTAGGTTAGGTTAGGTTAGGTTAGGTTAGGTTAGGTTAGGTTAGGTTAGGTTAGGTTAGGTTAGGTTAGGTTAGGTTAGGTTAGGTTAGGTTAGGTTAGGTTAGGTTAGGTTAGGTTAGGTTAGGTTAGGTTAGGTTAGGTTAGGTTAGGTTAGGTTAGGTTAGGTTAGGTTAGGTTAGGTTAGGTTAGGTTAGGTTAGGTTAGGTTAGGTTAGGTTAGGTTAGGTTAGGTTAGGTTAGGTTAGGTTAGGTTAGGTTAGGTTAGGTTAGGTTAGGTTAGGTTAGGTTAGGTTAGGTTAGGTTAGGTTAGGTTAGGTTAGGTTAGGTTAGGTTAGGTTAGGTTAGGTTAGGTTAGGTTAGGTTAGGTTAGGTTAGGTTAGGTTAGGTTAGGTTAGGTTAGGTTAGGTTAGGTTAGGTTAGGTTAGGTTAGGTTAGGTTAGGTTAGGTTAGGTTAGGTTAGGTTAGGTTAGGTTAGGTTAGGTTAGGTTAGGTTAGGTTAGGTTAGGTTAGGTTAGGTTAGGTTAGGTTAGGTTAGGTTAGGTTAGGTTAGGTTAGGTTAGGTTAGGTTAGGTTAGGTTAGGTTAGGTTAGGTTAGGTTAGGTTAGGTTAGGTTAGGTTAGGTTAGGTTAGGTTAGGTTAGGTTAGGTTAGGTTAGGTTAGGTTAGGTTAGGTTAGGTTAGGTTAGGTTAGGTTAGGTTAGGTTAGGTTAGGTTAGGTTAGGTTAGGTTAGGTTAGGTTAGGTTAGGTTAGGTTAGGTTAGGTTAGGTTAGGTTAGGTTAGGTTAGGTTAGGTTAGGTTAGGTTAGGTTAGGTTAGGTTAGGTTAGGTTAGGTTAGGTTAGGTTAGGTTAGGTTAGGTTAGGTTAGGTTAGGTTAGGTTAGGTTAGGTTAGGTTAGGTTAGGTTAGGTTAGGTTAGGTTAGGTTAGGTTAGGTTAGGTTAGGTTAGGTTAGGTTAGGTTAGGTTAGGTTAGGTTAGGTTAGGTTAGGTTAGGTTAGGTTAGGTTAGGTTAGGTTAGGTTAGGTTAGGTTAGGTTAGGTTAGGTTAGGTTAGGTTAGGTTAGGTTAGGTTAGGTTAGGTTAGGTTAGGTTAGGTTAGGTTAGGTTAGGTTAGGTTAGGTTAGGTTAGGTTAGGTTAGGTTAGGTTAGGTTAGGTTAGGTTAGGTTAGGTTAGGTTAGGTTAGGTTAGGTTAGGTTAGGTTAGGTTAGGTTAGGTTAGGTTAGGTTAGGTTAGGTTAGGTTAGGTTAGGTTAGGTTAGGTTAGGTTAGGTTAGGTTAGGTTAGGTTAGGTTAGGTTAGGTTAGGTTAGGTTAGGTTAGGTTAGGTTAGGTTAGGTTAGGTTAGGTTAGGTTAGGTTAGGTTAGGTTAGGTTAGGTTAGGTTAGGTTAGGTTAGGTTAGGTTAGGTTAGGTTAGGTTAGGTTAGGTTAGGTTAGGTTAGGTTAGGTTAGGTTAGGTTAGGTTAGGTTAGGTTAGGTTAGGTTAGGTTAGGTTAGGTTAGGTTAGGTTAGGTTAGGTTAGGTTAGGTTAGGTTAGGTTAGGTTAGGTTAGGTTAGGTTAG
>CANUEU010000005.1:57500-69595 GCA_948098915.1 Lampropteryx suffumata
CGCTCTATGCCCTGAAGTGTTGTTTTGTTCTGAGCCCATAGTGCCCCAAGGACGTCCTCATTCGTGTTGTAAGAAAACACGTTTTTGAGGACTACGAGTGGGTCCTTGTTTTTGGCGTCTTCGACCGTTAAGTATTCCTCGGCCTTCTTTAGTTTTTCTTTCACTTTTTCCCTTTCTTCCTTCGTTCGGCACCCCACGATGACTTTCTGGTCTTTGGCCTTTCTGATTTTCTCTACCGTCACTTCCCCTTCCTTGGCGTTAACAGCGCTCCTGATCCTCTGGATGATCTCATCCCCGGTCTCCGTCTCATCCTTGGCGGAGACTACTACAGAGTGGAGCGCCGTTCGGTCTGTCTGTAGTTTTTTAGGGAGCCCCGCAACACTGGCGTATGATGGTCTCTCTTGCCTTCCCACTGTTTCTTGGAGGTCCACCATTCTCCGGGTGTTCTCCGCTATGAGATGGGCTTGCTCCTCCAATCGCTCAAATAGGCGTTTGGAGAAGCAGTCCATATCCGCCTTCACCAGAGTTTGGTGGTTCTCTTTTGGAGTGGTCGTCGCGTCGGTCTGCGTCCCTAATTCTGCCAAGGTGCTCTGTGCTGCTGGGGGTAGTGACGGTCTCGACCTCTTAATTAGGTCGGATTCTTTGACCAGCTGGAAGAGCCGGTCAGTAATTATCAAGATTTCTTTCTTGATTACCCCGTTCATGTTTCGAGTCTTATCGAGCTGTCTACCTATCTCTTTTACACATGCTTCCGCTTCGGCTTTCCTGTCGATTGGTTTTGATTTGACCGGTGCTGTAGGTGGGCTCCGCTCTACTCTGGTCGTTTGCGGGAGCACCAGCTTTAGCTTCGTCCTGGTCAAATCATCGGCAGGCCTCTTTGGCGTGGTGGAAAGCCGCAGCGGCGCATGTGTTCCGGCTGCCTCCAGTTTGTCGATGCTGAGCCGTACTCTACTCGAAGCTGATGTCGTGGAGGGGCCCGATGGTCCGGCCCTCTCCGTTTGAACGGGGGATTTGGTGCTCTTCTTTGGCACGGTTGGGGTGCGAACGGCAACCATTGTGTAAGTGGTTGGTCAGAGGATGTGTCAACACGAAAAAGTAAAAATTTAAAAGATACAGAAAAATTTTAAAAAAGAGAGCATAGGGTTTTGCAACTTGTAAAATAAAAATGTAGGTCAAGTACACAAAACTTTAAAATTACTAAAATACAAGTTATTTACAGGATAAAAAACAGTCACACCACAAAGCACATATAAGACAACACAAGTTAAAATGACAAACGACAGACTTCAATGGACATACACAAAGTTATTAGAATAAAAAGAAAGTGTCAAGAGACTATAAGAGTCTTGTAACTTTGTACAAAAAGTGTACAAAGTCAAGTAAAATGTAGGATTGAAGTACTGTCGGAATACAATTTAAAACAATAAAAGACCAATGTCAGATTAATTAATATGTCATATACGATAAAACTTAATTAAATTAAAAATTTTCAAAAGAAAATTTTTAAAACACAAACAAACACAAAATAAATACGTCAAATTAACCTAAAATACACACAGTAAACCAAAAAATTTGTAATGTAGGCACAGCCTATCTCAGTCGTTTCTTTTTTCGCGATATACGGATTTTCTTTTTTATCGCCTGTACACTTTCGTACACAAAAATTTTTTATTTCTTTTTTTGATTCCCCGGGTAGAAGAAACTGCTTCAAGGGTATGGCCGTGGTCAAAATTGCCCTTACCCTTGCAGTTCCTGAGGTACAAGTCTTACAAACTATTAGCTTTTTGCGGTTGGTAAACTGGTTTATACCGAAATATTTTCGCGCGCTGATGCGACAAAAATCTTAAATTTATATAAATCTATAGTACTAAATGTGCACGACCTAAACACAAAATTTTGACCTAGGTCGTCACTGCTAATCTATTATAAAATGACTAACAATTTAAACTACAACCGCAAAAAACTAAAATACCTACAACTTAAGCTAAACTTATCTTAAAAATCCGCTGAAGGTGCCTCCCTGGTCTTCTCAGCGTCCTCTTCAAAGTGGAGTGGCCAAAAACGCCAAAAGGTCACTGGATGAGTGACCTTGTGGCCACGTGAAAGTTGTTTTTTTGGCGATAACCCAGCCGCCCTGCGTGGAAATTTTCAGGAAAAGGTGTTGCCTGAAAGGGCTTCGCAGGGCGCTTCTAGCCGTGGTATAAAAACACTGGGTCACCGCTGTAATTTCACCACAAATCCACTTTGAAGATTAACTTTTGCACGAAAAACACTATTACACGAATAACTCCGCGGTCACAACACTAGGAGCGGCGCGGTTTTCACAAGCGTGTGCGCCTTTTCTCTCCGCAACTTTTGGTATATGACCCGGGTATTTTGGAACACTTTGTACTACCACTTTGGTTTTTCGTGCGCGAGGTAGCTCGTTTACTCGCCGGTTTTGGAGGCGCCAGGAGCTGGACTGGTTAGGTTAGGTTAGGTTAGGTTAGGTTAGGTTAGGTTAGGTTAGGTTAGGTTAGGTTAGGTTAGGTTAGGTTAGGTTAGGTTAGGTTAGGTTAGGTTAGGTTAGGTTAGGTTAGGTTAGGTTAGGTTAGGTTAGGTTAGGTTAGGTTAGGTTAGGTTAGGTTAGGTTAGGTTAGGTTAGGTTAGGTTAGGTTAGGTTAGGTTAGGTTAGGTTAGGTTAGGTTAGGTTAGGTTAGGTTAGGTTAGGTTAGGTTAGGTTAGGTTAGGTTAGGTTAGGTTAGGTTAGGTTAGGTTAGGTTAGGTTAGGTTAGGTTAGGTTAGGTTAGGTTAGGTTAGGTTAGGTTAGGTTAGGTTAGGTTAGGTTAGGTTAGGTTAGGTTAGGTTAGGTTAGGTTAGGTTAGGTTAGGTTAGGTTAGGTTAGGTTAGGTTAGGTTAGGTTAGGTTAGGTTAGGTTAGGTTAGGTTAGGTTAGGTTAGGTTAGGTTAGGTTAGGTTAGGTTAGGTTAGGTTAGGTTAGGTTAGGTTAGGTTAGGTTAGGTTAGGTTAGGTTAGGTTAGGTTAGGTTAGGTTAGGTTAGGTTAGGTTAGGTTAGGTTAGGTTAGGTTAGGTTAGGTTAGGTTAGGTTAGGTTAGGTTAGGTTAGGTTAGGTTAGGTTAGGTTAGGTTAGGTTAGGTTAGGTTAGGTTAGGTTAGGTTAGGTTAGGTTAGGTTAGGTTAGGTTAGGTTAGGTTAGGTTAGGTTAGGTTAGGTTAGGTTAGGTTAGGTTAGGTTAGGTTAGGTTAGGTTAGGTTAGGTTAGGTTAGGTTAGGTTAGGTTAGGTTAGGTTAGGTTAGGTTAGGTTAGGTTAGGTTAGGTTAGGTTAGGTTAGGTTAGGTTAGGTTAGGTTAGGTTAGGTTAGGTTAGGTTAGGTTAGGTTAGGTTAGGTTAGGTTAGGTTAGGTTAGGTTAGGTTAGGTTAGGTTAGGTTAGGTTAGGTTAGGTTAGGTTAGGTTAGGTTAGGTTAGGTTAGGTTAGGTTAGGTTAGGTTAGGTTAGGTTAGGTTAGGTTAGGTTAGGTTAGGTTAGGTTAGGTTAGGTTAGGTTAGGTTAGGTTAGGTTAGGTTAGGTTAGGTTAGGTTAGGTTAGGTTAGGTTAGGTTAGGTTAGGTTAGGTTAGGTTAGGTTAGGTTAGGTTAGGTTAGGTTAGGTTAGGTTAGGTTAGGTTAGGTTAGGTTAGGTTAGGTTAGGTTAGGTTAGGTTAGGTTAGGTTAGGTTAGGTTAGGTTAGGTTAGGTTAGGTTAGGTTAGGTTAGGTTAGGTTAGGTTAGGTTAGGTTAGGTTAGGTTAGGTTAGGTTAGGTTAGGTTAGGTTAGGTTAGGTTAGGTTAGGTTAGGTTAGGTTAGGTTAGGTTAGGTTAGGTTAGGTTAGGTTAGGTTAGGTTAGGTTAGGTTAGGTTAGGTTAGGTTAGGTTAGGTTAGGTTAGGTTAGGTTAGGTTAGGTTAGGTTAGGTTAGGTTAGGTTAGGTTAGGTTAGGTTAGGTTAGGTTAGGTTAGGTTAGGTTAGGTTAGGTTAGGTTAGGTTAGGTTAGGTTAGGTTAGGTTAGGTTAGGTTAGGTTAGGTTAGGTTAGGTTAGGTTAGGTTAGGTTAGGTTAGGTTAGGTTAGGTTAGGTTAGGTTAGGTTAGGTTAGGTTAGGTTAGGTTAGGTTAGGTTAGGTTAGGTTAGGTTAGGTTAGGTTAGGTTAGGTTAGGTTAGGTTAGGTTAGGTTAGGTTAGGTTAGGTTAGGTTAGGTTAGGTTAGGTTAGGTTAGGTTAGGTTAGGTTAGGTTAGGTTAGGTTAGGTTAGGTTAGGTTAGGTTAGGTTAGGTTAGGTTAGGTTAGGTTAGGTTAGGTTAGGTTAGGTTAGGTTAGGTTAGGTTAGGTTAGGTTAGGTTAGGTTAGGTTAGGTTAGGTTAGGTTAGGTTAGGTTAGGTTAGGTTAGGTTAGGTTAGGTTAGGTTAGGTTAGGTTAGGTTAGGTTAGGTTAGGTTAGGTTAGGTTAGGTTAGGTTAGGTTAGGTTAGGTTAGGTTAGGTTAGGTTAGGTTAGGTTAGGTTAGGTTAGGTTAGGTTAGGTTAGGTTAGGTTAGGTTAGGTTAGGTTAGGTTAGGTTAGGTTAGGTTAGGTTAGGTTAGGTTAGGTTAGGTTAGGTTAGGTTAGGTTAGGTTAGGTTAGGTTAGGTTAGGTTAGGTTAGGTTAGGTTAGGTTAGGTTAGGTTAGGTTAGGTTAGGTTAGGTTAGGTTAGGTTAGGTTAGGTTAGGTTAGGTTAGGTTAGGTTAGGTTAGGTTAGGTTAGGTTAGGTTAGGTTAGGTTAGGTTAGGTTAGGTTAGGTTAGGTTAGGTTAGGTTAGGTTAGGTTAGGTTAGGTTAGGTTAGGTTAGGTTAGGTTAGGTTAGGTTAGGTTAGGTTAGGTTAGGTTAGGTTAGGTTAGGTTAGGTTAGGTTAGGTTAGGTTAGGTTAGGTTAGGTTAGGTTAGGTTAGGTTAGGTTAGGTTAGGTTAGGTTAGGTTAGGTTAGGTTAGGTTAGGTTAGGTTAGGTTAGGTTAGGTTAGGTTAGGTTAGGTTAGGTTCCACGGACCTGCTAGGTTCTGTCCTAGTGGGCGGGGAGGTGTACCCCGACGTGGCGCGTCCCCAGGTGGCGGATAGGGGATCGGCTCCCAGATATGGGAGCTACCGGTATACCGGCGCGGACCAAACACAAAAATGTGCTCCTGGATCTGTTGGTTTTGCGTCGTTCTGCCTGATTTCCCGTGGGTCGGCTGTATGGGTCAGTTTCCTCGCGGGATTTCGGGTGGAGCGGCAATTTTCTGACGGATTCGGGGGCATTAGGGGGAAAGGCCCTTAGACGGGCTTGAAGGTGAAAGCTCCTCCTTGCGTCCCTCTGCTTTAGCAGATGGCGTTGGGGATGGAGCTGGCAGAGGAAAGGAGCTCCAACTCTGCCGGGAGTAGGCTAGCAGGAAAGCTAAGGAACAGGGGACCATATCTCAAGGTCTGGCGCTCGCCGAGGGGAGTACTGGTGTGTGAGTCGGGACATGTGCTCTTTTGGTACAAGTCTGGACTCACATACCGGTATGGTCGGGGGGAACCCGGCCGCTAGGGCGCCATCAGTGGGACCTCACCCCGTAAAAAAGGAATCTCATGAAATGGCGAATTGCGAAAAACAACTACCCCAGGCGGGTCCTGGCCTCTCAGAGGTCGGAGAATCCCGCAGTGTTCCGGCACTCTGCCCCTCGTATTCTGGGGGGGGCAACAACCGCCATGAGACTTTACAATCTCAATTAGCTTTAAGTAGAAGTAGAGAGCGGCTTGCGTCTGATTCAGACGCGAGCACTAGATCGAGGATGTCGCTTGAGTCTAGAGAAGACTCACAATTTTGGAGAAAACCAAGAATTATTCGCGCAAAACGAAAAGTTGACGAGTTTGTTGACATTTCGGATAACGAAGCAGGCCCAGCGTCCAAAGTAACAGCTTCTAAGCGAGGCGGACGCGCTCTTACAACTGGGAAATACATTGGCTTTACTAAGGACAAGGCTGAATGGACAAAGAAGAGGAATGAAATGGAACTTTCAACAGAAGAAGAAGTAGTCCAAAAGATGGCCAGGGTGAAAAAGACATCTGCACGTCTTACCCGCACACCACTCGGAAATGATCTTTCGGCTGAAGATATGAGCCAGCTTGTGCAAGACAATGTGGATGTCATACGTGCAAGACAATGTGGATGTCATACACAATGTTGCAACGAAGTCTAGCAATTTGAAAGGTACTTTTCAAAAGGCCTTGAAGGAAGCAGCAACTTCAATTAAAGAGGTACTTGAAGTTTTAAGAAGTCGCACTGTGTCCGAGGAGACGACAAAGTTGCAAGCGGATAATGCCCGCTTGAAGGCTGACCTGGTGGAACTGCGCAAAGAAATGACAGAGCTAAAGGCTGATTTTCATCGAAGCATTCGCAATGGAAACAAGGAAGAACTACCTACAGCCAAAACCCCGAACCCTACTCAGGGTAATAAGAAACAGGATACAACTCCTCTACAATGTGATGGCCCTAATGAAGAGCTAGTGAGAATGATAATGCTTCATGTGGGAAACATGGTAAACGCACGATTTGAGGGTTTGGAAGACCGACTGCTCCCAGAAACTCGGCTCCGCCCTCCACTTGCAGCAGACAAAGGCAAATCCTTGCCTAGAGCCAGCACTGCCCATGCTCATAAGGAGTCCAATCAACAATCGACTCCCATAAATAAAGACGAAGGCTGGTCCACAGTCACCAAGAGGGGAAAAAAAAAAGAGTAAAGACTCGGTAGGTCCAAACTCATCGCAGCATCCGAAAGGGGTAAAGATGCCTAAAAAGAAGACTGCTAAGCTCCGCCCCCCTCATTCAGCGGCTGTTGTGGTGACTCTGCAGCCTGGAGCAGAGGAGAGAGGAGTGACCTACGGCAAAGTCCTTACCGAAGCCAAGAACAAGATAGACTTAGCCGGTCTTGGAATATCCGGACTCCGATTTAGACAGGCTGTAACAGGCGCACGTATTTTAGTAGTGCCTGGTGATACTAACGCTGAAAAAGCGGACTCTCTCGCGGCAAAACTGAGGGAAGTAGTTGAGACGAATGACATCCGAGTTTCCAGGCCCACCAAATGCGCAGATCTCCGAATTTCTGGTCTGGATGACTCTGTCACAGGAGAAGAGGTCAAGGCAGCTATTGCCCGTGACGGAAACTGTTCACTTGATCACATCAAAGTAGGTGAAATCCGCGTAGAGACATCAGGGCTCGGTGCAGTATGGGCCAGATGCCCGGTGGCAGCAGCCAAAAAGATTGCTGATAGCGGCAAAATGCTGGTAGGATGGGTCGCCGCACAAACAAAGCTCTTACAGCCTAGACCCATGAGATGTTACCGATGCTTGGAGATCGGTCATGTCCGAGCCCGCTGCACGTCAGAAATCGACCGTAGCACAGAGTGCTATCAATGTGGAAAACCAGGACACAAAGCAGGCGAGTGCACTGCTGTGGCTTACTGCAGTGTTTGTGCAGCGGCAAATAAACCGGCTGGGCACAAAATTGGAGGTAGTACGTGCACTACCTCTAGCCTTATAAATAAAAGAGGACCAGCGACGACAAAGAGCTCTACGCAACAAACCTGCCCACCTACCAACACTAAGGCCAGGGACAAGACGGTAACAATGGACACCTTATAGTAATGGTCCTACGTATTTTACAGGCGAATATAAACCACTCTGCCAGAGCTCAGGATCTTATTGTCCAGAGCCTGACAGAGTGGCTTATAAACATTGCGATAGTTTCTGAACCTTATTTCATACCACCAAGAAATAACTGGGTAGGTGATCTTGATCAAACGGTGGCTATGATTGCACTGAGTTCAGCTGGTACCCCATCACTTACAAACGTCGTGAAAAGGAAGGGATTCGTAGCAGCTACCGTAGGCAATGTCGTATTTGTGGCAGTATATTTCTCCCCAAATAGGGTAATTGCCGAGTTCGAAAGGTTTCTTGTGGATTTGGGGTCACTAGTAAGAAGTAGCTATCCTCTACCGGTATTGGTTGCGGGTGATTTTAATGCAAAATCTACGGCATGGGGATCTCCAGCAACGGATGCGCGTGGGGATGTTCTTTTGGAGTGGACGATTGCGACAGGTCTGTCAATATTAAACCGAGGAGCTGAGAATACCTGCGTGCGGCAAAACGGCGGTTCTATTGTAGATCTGTCCTTCGCAAGTGTGGATTTGATCCGACGAGTAAGTGATTGGAGGGTCTTGTTAGATGTTGAAACGCTGTCAGACCACCGCTACATTAGGTTCAATTTAGATGAAGAAATACTAACTTCAAATTACATAACGCGAAGAAACACTGGAGGTAATGATCCTCGCTGGGCTCTAAACCGCCTGGACGGTACACTACTAGCAGAGGCCTCCCTGGTGCATGCTTGGCAGCCCGTGCCTAATACTCCATTTGAGGTACAAATAGAAGCTGAATGGTTCCGGGATTCTCTTACCAGCATTTGTGATGTAGCTATGCCCCGCGTTGGATCTTCAACTGCTAAGCGCCAGGTGTATTGGTGGTCATCCGAGTTAGCAGAACTAAGAAGAACATGCGTGTTCGCAAGACGCCAATACACCCGATACCGTAGAAGGCGACTTCGGACAGAAGCAGAAGAACAACAGTTTTATGAGACCTATAGAATGGCTAAGAAAACATTACAGCTCGCCATAACTCAGGCTAAGACCCAGGCTCGAGAAGAGATGCTGGAAACTTTGTCTCGCGATCCATGGGGTCGACCTTATAAGTTAGTAAGGGGTAAGCTTCGGCCCTGGGCTCCTCCGCTAACTTGGAGCCTTGACCCC
Source organism: Lampropteryx suffumata (assembly GCA_948098915.1). NCBI lineage: Eukaryota > Metazoa > Arthropoda > Insecta > Lepidoptera > Geometridae > Lampropteryx > Lampropteryx suffumata. The sequence continues at coordinate 66,322 of CANUEU010000005.1, forward strand.
CGATTGCTGGAAATAATTGTGTCGAGTCTGTTCCCAGATAGGGGGGAACATAACCCACCGCCAATGGCGCCTTCTGTTAGTGAAAGCAGCACAGATCAAGAAAAACCAAATGTTAATGAGGTTGAAATGAGGGAAGCGGTTAAACGGCTACGTGCAAAGAACACAGCTCCGGGTCCTGATGGAATACCTGGCCGTGCATGGGCGATAGCGTTGAAGGTTTTGGGGCCCAGACTTTGTTCCTTATTTGATGAGTGTCTAGACCAAGGCCAATTTCCCGCATTATGGAAGACCGGTCGATTGGTCCTCCTCCGGAAAGATGGAAGACCAGCGGACTCTCCATCGGCCTACCGGCCGATCGTATTATTAGATGAAGTTGGCAAACTCTTTGAGCGCATCATCGCCAGTCGTCTGATTGGTCACCTTAACTGTGTTGGACCTGATTTGGACGACAACCAGTTTGGTTTCCGAAGAGGGCGATCAACGATCGCAGCTATCTTGCGCATTAAAGAATACACAAAAGAGGCAATCTCTAAGGGTGAAGTTGTTTTGGCAGTATCACTTGACATCGCTAATGCCTTTAACACTTTGCCCTGGAGCTGTATAAAAGAGGCTTTAAAATACCATGATATACCCCTCTACCTCCGTCAGATCATCGGGAGCTATCTTAATGAAAGGTTCGTCACCTACGAAGGCAAAGAACGTATTCATCGGAGGAGAATGTCGTGCGGTGTCCCACAGGGGTCGGTTCTTGGACCACTTCTGTGGAATATCGGGTACGATTGGGTTCTACGCGGGGCGAATCTTTCAGGGGTAAAAGTAACATGCTTTGCTGATGACACGCTAGTAACGGCCAAGGAGAAAACATTTGATGCAGCTTCAATTCTGGTAACAGTGGGTGTGGCTGCAGTAGTTCGAAGGATCCGTATGTTGGGTCTTGAAGTGGCTTTAAGTAAATCAGAGGCACTCTGTTTTCACGGACCGAGGAAAACACCACCAGCTGGTTCCTGTATAGTGGTGGATGGTGTCAGTATTGCTGTCGAGTCAACAATGAAATACCTAGGACTTGTCCTTGACAGTAGATGGAATTTCCGACCCCACTTTCAGCGCCTAATTCCGAAACTGATGGGAACTGCCGCTGCTTTAGGGGGATTGTTACCTAATATGAGAGGTGCCAGTGCCGGATGCCGCCGATTATATATGGGTGTTATTCGTTCAATGGCACTATATGGTGCTCCAGTGTGGGCAAGTGCCCTGACTAGGCAACATATTACTCTCCTGCGAAGGCCGCAGAAGGCCATGGCAGTCAGAGTTATAAGGGGATACCGCACGATTTCATTTGAGGCGGCCACAGTCATGGCCGGCTCACTACCCTGGGATCTAGACGCTGAGACTCTCGCGTCAATATATTATTGGCGTGAGGAAGAACTAAGTCGTGGTCAGCGTCCTGCACAGCGTGAAGTGGAGGGACAAAGGGCTGAGCTCTTAGAAGAGCAAAGAACTGAATGGTTGAGGAGGCTTACACATCCAAATGCTGGTCATCGCACGATATCGGCGATTCAGCCAGTTCTAACACAATGGCTAGATAGGGAGCACGGAATACTAACCTTCCGATTAACACAGGTTCTCTCAGGACATGGCTGTTTTGGGAGATACCTGTGCCGAACTGCCGGAAGAGAAGAGACAGAGAGGTGCCATCATTGCGATAACTTAGACGATACAGCTCAACATACACTAGAGAACTGCCCTGCATGGGAAGAACAGCGCCAAATTTTAGGTGGCACAATTGGTGACGACCTTTCCTTACCAGCCGTAGTTAAAGCTATGGTTGATAACAGGGAAAAATGGGCTGCAACACAAAACTTCTGCGAAGAAGTCTTGACACTCAAAGAGTCATCGGAGAAGGAAAGAGAAAGACTTTCAGAAAACCCTCTTCGGATAAGGCGTACTGGGCAAAGAAGGAGAGCTCATGATGCTCTTCAAAACCCCTAATGCAGACGTAACAACAATACAAAGAGGACAGTAATGAAGAAGAGGCCTTGATAAGACCAACACCACTAGGGCTCGCGGATGAATGCTCGATCGCTCTCGTAAGCCCTAGAGCTGGTGCCCGACAGAAAATGTGAGGTTTTAGTCAGTAGGAGTCTGACATAACCCGTCTACCTAACGGCGGGTATCCATGAAGGATTTCCTCACAATAAAAAAAAAAAAAAAAAAAAAAAAAAGGTTAGGTTAGGTTAGGTTAGGTTAGGTTAGGTTAGGTTAGGTTAGGTTAGGTTAGGTTAGGTTAGGTTAGGTTAGGTTAGGTTAGGTTAGGTTAGGTTAGGTTAGGTTAGGTTAGGTTAGGTTAGGTTAGGTTAGGTTAGGTTAGGTTAGGTTAGGTTAGGTTAGGTTAGGTTAGGTTAGGTTAGGTTAGGTTAGGTTAGGTTAGGTTAGGTTAGGTTAGGTTAGGTTAGGTTAGGTTAGGTTAGGTTAGGTTAGGTTAGGTTAGGTTAGGTTAGGTTAGGTTAGGTTAGGTTAGGTTAGGTTAGGTTAGGTTAGGTTAGGTTAGGTTAGGTTAGGTTAGGTTAGGTTAGGTTAGGTTAGGTTAGGTTAGGTTAGGTTAGGTTAGGTTAGGTTAGGTTAGGTTAGGTTAGGTTAGGTTAGGTTAGGTTAGGTTAGGTTAGGTTAGGTTAGGTTAGGTTAGGTTAGGTTAGGTTAGGTTAGGTTAGGTTAGGTTAGGTTAGGTTAGGTTAGGTTAGGTTAGGTTAGGTTAGGTTAGGTTAGGTTAGGTTAGGTTAGGTTAGGTTAGGTTAGGTTAGGTTAGGTTAGGTTAGGTTAGGTTAGGTTAGGTTAGGTTAGGTTAGGTTAGGTTAGGTTAGGTTAGGTTAGGTTAGGTTAGGTTAGGTTAGGTTAGGTTAGGTTAGGTTAGGTTAGGTTAGGTTAGGTTAGGTTAGGTTAGGTTAGGTTAGGTTAGGTTAGGTTAGGTTAGGTTAGGTTAGGTTAGGTTAGGTTAGGTTAGGTTAGGTTAGGTTAGGTTAGGTTAGGTTAGGTTAGGTTAGGTTAGGTTAGGTTAGGTTAGGTTAGGTTAGGTTAGGTTAGGTTAGGTTAGGTTAGGTTAGGTTAGGTTAGGTTAGGTTAGGTTAGGTTAGGTTAGGTTAGGTTAGGTTAGGTTAGGTTAGGTTAGGTTAGGTTAGGTTAGGTTAGGTTAGGTTAGGTTAGGTTAGGTTAGGTTAGGTTAGGTTAGGTTAGGTTAGGTTAGGTTAGGTTAGGTTAGGTTAGGTTAGGTTAGGTTAGG
>CANUEU010000006.1:0-35000 GCA_948098915.1 Lampropteryx suffumata
CACATAGTTGCCTTATCCTGCTGAGTGCAGTAGTTCTTCCAACTGGCCACCTTGGTATTAACTAGGTTCTCCTTGTATTTCTCCAAAGCTTCCAGGTACTCCTCAATGATGGCGGGTTTGCGTCGATGGTTGGCCCCACGAATTTTGCGGCGAAGTCGTTGGACATTTGATTTTTCGGAAGACAATTCCGCAGTCCACCAGGTTATTTTGCACCGCTTCGAGTCGCCGACCTCAGGCATGGACCTTGAGCAAGCCACCTCCACACAACCGGTGAAGACATCCACAAGTGAGTTAAGGCTTTTCGGAGATTGTGCATCTTCTACCACTTCCACATTTAAGCCTTGTTTGTGTAGTTCCTGCTCCAGACAAACTCCAAATGCGAGCCAGTCTGCCTTCTTCGTGTTATATTTCCGGGTAGTGTGTCTCTTTATAAAGTCTGACTTGACCCCCAAGCACACCTCGAATGTGACAGCTCTATGATCGGATGTTGTGACCAGTTCATCATCTACCTTCCAATTTACAACGTCTTCGAGCATAGTGTTGGTGCATGCTGTGACATCAACGATACTCTCGTACGTTCTGTTGTTGCGGATTGTGCTGAATGTGGGTTTTGTTCCTGTGTTGAGCACCGCCATGTCGAGTTGAGCCAGCATTTCCACATAAGCAGTTCCCCTGGGGTCCTCCTTGTCTCCTCCCCACCAGTAACTCTTGGCGTTGATGTCTCCTGCAAGGATAATGCTAGGCGTGCCAAGGTGATGACGCACATGCTGGATTCGCTGAAGATCCGGTTCTATGTCTTCAGTGCCCTCGAGATATACGGAGACCATGCCCAACCTTCTGCCACCTATACTTAAAACTATACATGTGATATTTTCAGTACATAGATCCGGGTATTCAGTAATTACAAGCCTGCTGTCGACAACGACGATCGCCGACTTAACGGGTTTGACCCCGCTATGGTGTTGGATAACTTGATGAGTTCCCCACTTTGTGTAACCCCGACTCCCCACATACGGCTCCTGAACCAGTAGGACGGAGAACCCTCCATCCAGTGCCTCTTTGAGACATTCTTGGGTTGCGGTGGCCCCCCTGCCCAAGTTCACCTGTAGGACCTTAACGCGGATCTCGGATTTGGGTGACTCTTCCCCGGTAGTGGTGCCCGTATCAGTCTTAGCAGTAACTGATTACTGATCTTGCAAGGCGGTCATACCTCATCCACTCCGGACACTGGGCAGAGTAAGCAGGATGAGACCCGCCTGATTCTGGCTTACAATTGGCGCATTTGGGCGACCCAGTGCGATTGCAGGCTCTGGTGTCATGTTGGCCAGCACAATAACCGCATTTTTGATGGTTATCGCAATTCCGGGCTTCATGTCCAAAGCCGAGGCAATTGTAACATTGTCTGACGGGAGACTGGTCAAACGAATGGACAACCTGATAGCCAACCTTGACTCTCTGGTCGACCAACCTATGCCAAATTCCCGGGCTAACTTCCACGACAATGTTACTCAGACATTCTGTACGGTGTTTTGTACGTCTGAGCACCTTAATGTGCTGGTCAACATGGTCACCCAGGGTGCTTTTGTTTTGCCGTCGGACCGCCTCAATTATCTTTTCGTTGTTCAGGTCATTGGTGACACCAACAAGTCTCAGTTGCGGAAATCTTGGAGGCGGTTCAGACACCGTGTAGGACTCACTTAGCTTTTGGATTGCTGATTTCATCTGTCTCCTGTCGTTATCGGTTTCCACCGAGATTATTACTTTGCTGTTTCGTCCCTTTCGCAGGCCGTGAACAGAGATTCCTAACCCAGCCACATCCACACGTTTCTTGATATCGCCAAGAATGTCCTCGCTTGTCTGCAGAGGGTTTCCGGATTCCACAACAACCGTTCGCCGCGCAGTGACATTTTGGGTTTGTGTAAGTGTAGGTTTCCTGCTTGGAATGTTGGTGGTATCCGACGTCGCAGGACGCTGCTGAGCCGGCAGATGAGGACCAGGAGGGTTTTCTTTCAGCTCCTTGCGAAGCGACTCCACTGCCGTCCGAACGGGGCCAACTGCCTCCACCATCAAATCCAGCGATTGGCCGACCTCAACTCTAAGCTGTGATATTCCCTGGGTGATCGCCCGGCCCGTGAGTTTGGCCTCCGAAGACTCGCTAAGAAGAACAGCGATGTCTTCTTTCACTGCTCTTATGGTGGCCAAAATTTCCGGGTCTTGGCGAACAACCTCGGGTTTGCTAGTAGTCTGGGTTGACTTGATACCAACTATTTCGTCCCTGATAAATATGAGAAGGTTTTCGACGTCGACTGTAGAGCCTAGTGGCATTTGTCCCACTGAAGGTCGTAATCTCTCCGCTTTATCGAGTTTGTCGGTAAGGTCATCGATCGCGGCTCTCACGGTGCGAAGCTGGTCAGTCACCTCACCGAACATAGGAGCAATCCTCTTTGTCACTTCTCCGAGGTGTTCTCTGAGATCTTTCTCGTTTAGTTTTTCCTCCGGGTTTGTGGACTGCGTAGCCAATGCATGGAGCTCATTTTGGATCTTAGTAATGCCCTTTATGGGACCGTCCATCTCGTAATTCAGCCATCCTCGGATTGCCTCTGCAGTCTGATGCGTGGTGAGTATAACTTCGTGGGCTTCCCGCAGTTTCGCAGCATGTGATTGGGTGATGTCCGCGAAATGCTTGGCATGGGCTCGCTCGACCCTCACCAACTCCTTCGCGGCCCGGGCTCTTTCCTGCTCCAAGGAAACTCTGTGTCGCGAACGAGAGTCTGACACGGACAGCACTATCTCATACATCTCCTGCAGACTCTCCAGCGCCTCCAGCTTGCATTCGCGCTTCATGTTCCCAGCACGCTCAAGAGAATCTTTGGCCGACTGTAATAGCTCATTGGCCCTTTGTGATGCCAGGTCCATGGATATTCCCGTGCGCTTGGCGAATGACGGGAGGATGCTGGATCGCCTGCCGGAGCGTTTACTGCAGACACTGTCTACATCAGACCAATCGTCATCAGTACGAGGGGCAGGTCGTGCTATGCCCAGTTGGTCAAGCTCCTCGTCCAAGTCATCTTCGCAGGTGTCCCTCGAGCGAGGAACAGCAGGGCCCCCCTGCGCAGGAACAGCAGTGCCGGTCACAATTACGGTATTTGCAGCGGCGGTGTCAACGTCTTCCGCCGGTGGCAATAAGGGTGTCTGGGCCCGAGTCGCCGCTTCCTTCTTGTCCATGGCATGTGTAATGGCCTTCTTCCGCAGCGTTTTCGGCTTTGCGCTGCGTGCCCCTGATGACCCGGAGGCCTGGGATTTGGTTGACATGGTTACGCAGACTCGCAGGCGCGCGAAACTCCTAAATTCAGACACGCAGGAACAAGTTTACAACACTAGGCGGAGATTGAATCTCAAGATGTATGTTAAAAATGGCTGCCACCGAGCTCAAAATCTTTAAAGAAGGATAGCTCCGCAACCAGAGGCCGTAGATACCTCGTGTTTGGTATCAAATTGATTGTATTTAAGAGACAAAGACGGCCAAAACACGCGACAACCAGTATTCTGGCAAACGACAGCTATATGGCCAGAAAACCAGAAAACCGCAACTTTGGGCGTATCAAGGGTTGCCCGGTGAATTTGGGAAAGCTGAAAACGATTTCTGGCTTATGAGAGGAGCGCCGATCCAGATCACAAGAAAACGCGATCTCGCACGAGCTATTTGTGGCACCACGTGCCACGTGGTTTTTCCGAAAACGACAATAACTCCGCGAGTTTAGGGTTAAAAATTCCAATTTTTGTGGAGTCTATAGAACTCGTGTAGGCCTAAAAAATGAGGTAATAAAAATGGTATGTCGTCGCTGAAGATCTAATTTAAAACGCAGTTGAAGTTTAAAAAATTGTATGAAATTCAGTTTTCCAGCTGTAACTCTGCGAAAATTATTTCGAATTTAACTCCAAAAGTGGGGTTCTGCTTGGCTGTGCAAGCTCCACGGAAATGTGTAAAAAGCCGGTGAATTTTGGCAGTATTTAGCCAAACAAGTGGCCACGTGGTTTTTAGAAAAACCCGAATAGCTCAGCAGTACAGCTAGGTAAAAATCCGCGGAAAGCGGTGAAAGATGGGCCTCCAGGTGGGCCACAAGATGCAATAAGAAAAACTATAGGTTATCGATCTTGTTTGCCCAGCGTTTCAAGAAATAGGTAAAAAACTGACCTTTTTTAGCCTAAAAACCTGGTTTTTCGCTCCTGGAGTCCCGAATCGATTGCCAAACACAAAGAAAACAATAGCGACGTATAGAAAACCACTTTCCGCAAAAAACCACACTAACTGCACTGAAATCGGTGAACTTTTCAAATTTTCCGCAAATTTTCAACGTGGACCGGCCTGTTTCCGTGGCACTCGCGACCAGCGCTGAGGGCAGACTTGGTTAGGTTAGGTTAGGTTAGGTTTTTTTTTTTTTTTTTTTTTTTTTTTTTTTTTTTTTTTTTTTTTTTTTTTTTGCGTTAGGGGGGGGAAATCCTCATGGATACCCTTGCGGGTTATGTCGGACTCTTACCGACTAAAACCCTAACCCCTGTGCGTGAGATCCTCTGACGTAATCAGAGACTTTGTCATTCGAGTTTAATTGTGCTTGTTTTTACATATACGAGGCCTCATGAGGCTAATGGGCTAAAATTTGTTTTAATTTAACCTTGACTAGAGAGCACAATATATTAATACAGTTTCCTACTTACTAATATCACGTTTACTTAATCTAACAGTTTATAACAAATTGCTTATTCTACTTATTCTAACATATTACTATAACTAATTCATTTTTATGCACTAAACGTATTTTCAAAATATATTCTCACATAAATAAATACCAGTTATATTAATTGCCAGACTAGAATGCAGATTGAACTGTGTAAATTGTTTGTGTCTGAGGTATTCTACCTCCTTAGCTCTTCTAGCTTCTCTTTCTTCTTGGCTCTTTTCAACCTCCTTCATTGGTTTGGCGAGTTTCTTAGGGATTTTATAATGTGCCTCTGTTTTGGGGATACTTACCCCGCACGTTTGTGTTTCTGTTTTTGTGTTTGATTTTACTGTGTGGCTTAATGTGTCTGAAATGTCAAAGTTGTGTGTCTGTTTAGTGTTATTGTCGCGCTGAAACTGTGCCCTTTTCTCATGAAAAGGGGCCAAGTTTTCATTGCTGTGGTCTGTTTGTGCTGTGCGGTGTACGTATTGCCCCTTGGCGTTTTCCATTTTGCTCTCAATTGCTGCGCCCGGGACCACCTTAGCAATACGCCACCGTGGATCGGGCCAGAGCCTCCCATTTCTTCCTGACCGCGCATTCGTCGCTGAATGCGTTGTGGTCGGCTCTGGACTGGTTGGCGTGCTTGCAGTTCGTGCATTCTGGTGGACTTCCCGAACGCCAGATCTCGCATGTTGCCCTCATGTGAGCCCCCCCGCAATGGCTGCACTTTTCGACGGTGTCCTTGCAGAACCGTCGCCCATGCCCATAACCCAGGCACATTGAACACTGGATTAGTGGCGACTGGTCCGCAACCGTCACTCGCTGCAGGTCGATCATCACAGATCCTGCCTCGACCAAGCGCTTCCATATGCAAGGGGACACCCTGATGACTACATGTCCCGTCTGTGGGTTGCGAGTCTTCTTTCTGAACAGCACTTCAGTTTTCGTTTGGCTCCGCTCTATGCCCTGAAGTGCTTGCTTATTTTGAGCCCATAGTGCCCCAAGGACGTCCTCATTCGTGTTGTAGGAAAACACGTGTTTGAGGACTACTAGTGGGTCCTTGTTTTTGGCGTCTTCGACCGTTAGGTATTCATCGGCCTTCTTTAATTTTTCCTTTACTTTCTCCCTTTCTTCCTTCGTTCGGCACCCCACGATGACTTTCTGGTCTTTGGCCTTTCTGATTTTCTCTACCGTCACTTCCCCTTCCTTGGCGTTAACTGCGCTCCTGATCCTCTGGATAATCTCATCCCCGGTCTCCGTCTCATCCTTGGCGGAGACCACTACAGAGTGGAGCGCCGTTCGGTCTGTCTGTAGTTTTTTAGGGAGCCCCGCGACACTGGCGTATGATGGTCTCTCTTGCCTTCCCACTGTTTCTTGGAGGTCCACCATTCTCCGGGTGTTCTCCGCTATGAGATGGGCTTGCTCCTCCAATCGCTCAAATAGGCGTTTGGAGAAGCAGTCCATATCCGCCTTCACCAGAGTTTGGTGGTTCTCTTTTGGAGTGGTCGTCGCGTCGGTCTGCGTCCCTAATTCTGCCAAGGTGCTCTGTGCTGCTGGGGGTAGTGACGGTCTCGACCTCTTAATAAGGTCGGATTCTTTGACCAGCTGGAAGAGCCGGTCAGTGATTATCAAGATTTCTTTCTTGATTACCCCGTTCATGTTTCGAGTTTTGTCGAGCTGTCTACCTATCTCTTTTACACATGCTTCCGCTTCGGTTTTTCTGTCGATTGGTTTTGATTTGACCGGTGCTGTAGGTGGGCTCCGCTCTACTCTGGTCGTTTGCGGGAGCACCAGCTTTAGCTTCGTCCTGGTCAAATCATCGGCAGGCCTCTTTGGCGTGGTGGAAAGCCGCAGCGGCGCATGTGTTCCGGCTGCCTCCAGTTTGTCGATGCTGAGCCGTACTCTACTCGAAGCTGATGTCGTGGAGGGGCCCGATGGTCCGGCCCTCTCCGTTTGAACGGGGGATTTGGTGCTCTTCTTTGGCACGGTTGGGGTGCGAACGGCAACCATTGTGTAAGTGGTCGGTCAGAAGATGTGTCAACACGAAAAAATTACAATTTAAAAGATACGGAAAAATTTTAAAAAAGAGAGCATAGGGTCTTGCAACTTGTAAATTAAAAATGTAGGTCAAGTACACAAAAGTTAAAAATGACTAAAATACAAGTTACAGACAGGATAAAAAACAGTCACACCACAAAGCACATATAAAACAACACAAGTTAAAATGACAAACGACAGACTTCAATGGACATACACAAAGTTATTAGAGTAAAAAGAAAATGTCAAGAGACTATAAGAGTCTTGTAACTTTGTACAAAAAGTGTACAAAGTTAAGTAAAATGTAAGATTGAAGATCTGTCGGAATTAAATTAAAACAATAAAAGAACAATGTCAAATTAATAAAAAAGTCACATACGATAAAACTTAACTAAATTAAAAATTTTCAATAGAAAATTTTTAATACATACACAAACACAAAATAAATTCGTCAAGTTTACCCTAATATAAAATAAAGTTAAAAAAGTAAATTTAATGTAGGCACAGCCTATCGCAGTCGATGTTTTCGCGATTTGTGCGACTTTATTTTTTGTCACCTGTACACTTTTGTACAGAAAAATTTTTTGTTTCTTTTTTGCTTCTCAGGGTAGTAGAAACTGTTTCAAGGGTTTGGGCGTGGTCAAAATTGCCCTTACCCTTGCAGTTTCTGAGGTACACGTCTTACAAAATTTTTAACTTTTTGCGGTTGGTAAACTGGTTTAAACCGAAATATTTTCGCGCGCTGATGCGACAAAAATTTAAAATTTATATAACTCTATAGTTCTAAACGTGCACGACCTACCCACAAAATTTTGACCTAGGTCGTCACTGCTAATCTATTTTAAAATGACTAACAAACTAAACTGCAACCGCAAAAAGCTAAAATACCTATCACTTAACCTAAACTTATCTTAAAAATCCACTGAAGGTGCCTCCCGGGTCCTCACTGTGTCCTCTTCAGGGTGGTGTGGTCAGAGGTTCCAAAAGGTCACTGGGTCAGTGACCTCGTGACCACGCGGAAGTTGTTTTTCTGGACTTTATTCCGCCGTGGTAAGCGGAAAAAGTCCAAAAAAGGTATCAGCAGAAAGGCCTTCACAGGGCGCTCCTAGCCGTGCCAAAATTTCGATAGGTCACCACTGTAGTTTCTGAGTAATATCACTTTGAATTTTCAAAATTTTTTAAAAAACACATATACTCTTATAACTCCGCGGATGTTTCACTAGGAGGGGCGCGGTTTACACTATCGTGTGCGCCTCGTCTCCCCGCAACTTTTGACGTATCACGCGGGCTATTTTAGTCACTTTGACCTATCAAAACTATTTTTCGAGCGCGAGGTAGCTTGGATACTCGCCGGTTTTGGAGGCGCCAAGAGCCGGACTGGTTAGGTTAGGTTAGGTTAGGTTAGGTTAGGTTAGGTTAGGTTAGGTTAGGTTAGGTTAGGTTAGGTTAGGTTAGGTTAGGTTAGGTTAGGTTAGGTTAGGTTAGGTTAGGTTAGGTTAGGTTAGGTTAGGTTAGGTTAGGTTAGGTTAGGTTAGGTTAGGTTAGGTTAGGTTAGGTTAGGTTAGGTTAGGTTAGGTTAGGTTAGGTTAGGTTAGGTTAGGTTAGGTTAGGTTAGGTTAGGTTAGGTTAGGTTAGGTTAGGTTAGGTTAGGTTAGGTTAGGTTAGGTTAGGTTAGGTTAGGTTAGGTTAGGTTAGGTTAGGTTAGGTTAGGTTAGGTTAGGTTAGGTTAGGTTAGGTTAGGTTAGGTTAGGTTAGGTTAGGTTAGGTTAGGTTAGGTTAGGTTAGGTTAGGTTAGGTTAGGTTAGGTTAGGTTAGGTTAGGTTAGGTTAGGTTAGGTTAGGTTAGGTTAGGTTAGGTTAGGTTAGGTTAGGTTAGGTTAGGTTAGGTTAGGTTAGGTTAGGTTAGGTTAGGTTAGGTTAGGTTAGGTTAGGTTAGGTTAGGTTAGGTTAGGTTAGGTTAGGTTAGGTTAGGTTAGGTTAGGTTAGGTTAGGTTAGGTTAGGTTAGGTTAGGTTAGGTTAGGTTAGGTTAGGTTAGGTTAGGTTAGGTTAGGTTAGGTTAGGTTAGGTTAGGTTAGGTTAGGTTAGGTTAGGTTAGGTTAGGTTAGGTTAGGTTAGGTTAGGTTAGGTTAGGTTAGGTTAGGTTAGGTTAGGTTAGGTTAGGTTAGGTTAGGTTAGGTTAGGTTAGGTTAGGTTAGGTTAGGTTAGGTTAGGTTAGGTTAGGTTAGGTTAGGTTAGGTTAGGTTAGGTTAGGTTAGGTTAGGTTAGGTTAGGTTAGGTTAGGTTAGGTTAGGTTAGGTTAGGTTAGGTTAGGTTAGGTTAGGTTAGGTTAGGTTAGGTTAGGTTAGGTTAGGTTAGGTTAGGTTAGGTTAGGTTAGGTTAGGTTAGGTTAGGTTAGGTTAGGTTAGGTTAGGTTAGGTTAGGTTAGGTTAGGTTAGGTTAGGTTAGGTTAGGTTAGGTTGGGGTGCAAGGTCGGGTAACCTCCTCGTGGTGCACCCTGGTAACATCGTGGGATACTTCTTTAGTACGCTAAAGAAGTATCGCACGGTGGCCAATAACCCGACACGGAGGATCTCTCCACGTGTCCCTCTGATTAGCAGAGGGCACAGTGAGACGAGGCAGGAGGAGAGGACCGCATCTGCGGTCCAGGGATGGGCTTGTGGCCATGGCTCGCAGAGCTCTGTCTTGTAAGGCGCTCTGCTTTGCAAGACAGAGTTGTGCGGGCCACGTCCGAAAGCAACGAAGCGGGGACGTGCTTGGTGTGCATTTCCCAGTCGCTTGTCGGGAAGGGACACTCGCAATGTCGTTTTCTGACTTGCGGCCGCTCGGAGATCCCCCACACTGGGTCGGGGAGACCCGTGGGCCGAGTGATCTTGGGGGCCTTTGATGGTAGGATTTAGGGCGTCCGAAGTCATTGGCCCTTGGGAGGGGTGACGGCACTTTGCGAGGAGGTGTCGTCGCATGCACCCAGGTAGGCTAAGGGGGATTTTCCTCCTGGCCAGCGTTCGGCCGCTCGGTATTCGCTGGGTCGCCAGACCTTAGTGGGACCGAGTGGCGGAAGGGATGGGGGCTTCCTCCGCGCGTCTCTTCAATGAGGGTGCAGTGGTTGAAGCGGGGACGAGCTTGGCGTGTAGTTGCCTGGATAAGAATTCTGGCGGGGGACCCCGCAGTACCACTAGTTCTGACCGGCGGCGGCACTCTGCGAGTAAGTGTCGTCTATACACCCAGCAGGCTTACGAGATGGGATCTCCTTTGCCGACGTCTCGCCGCGAGGTATTCGCAGTTTCTTTTAGATTCTTGTGGGACTGAGCGGCGCACTGGGTCCGTGGGTAGTCGGAGTGAGGGCTCCCGGCTATCCGTTCGCGGGCTCGGGGAAGGCGGCAGTTAACATGTGTGACGTGTTCTGCCGTAAGCACCGGGTGGGTGTGCGGGGGTGGCTTGCCACTCCTGGGATGGGCTGCGGCCGCAGCACTTTGCGAGAGGGGCACCGGTGCGTTCCTATGGAGATCCCGGAGCCCCTTGACATGCAATGAGGCTGGTCACCGGGGAGTTTTAGTGAGTCGTCTGTCGTTTTTTAGACAGCCAACCTCACATATTCCATTTGCACCCCTCAGTGCATTGGAAATCTGTTTGCAGATTTCTCCTCGTCAAAAAAAAAAAAAAAAAAAAAAAAAAGGTTAGGTTAGGTTAGGTTAGGTTTTTTTTTTTTTTTTTTTTTTTTTTTTGCGTTAGGGGGGGGAAATCCTCATGGATACCCTTGCGGGTTATGTCGGACTCTTACCGACTAAAACCCACCCCCTGTGCGTGAAATCCTCTGACATAAATCAGAGACCTTGTCTTTCTAAATTGTGTTGTGCATTTTTAAAACGTAATCAGGGCCTCATGAGGCTAACTGGGCTTGGTCTGGTTTCTTTTACATGTACTAAAGAGCAATTTATCAATACTGTTACCTATTTCTAATATCACAATTTACTTAATGGCTAACAGTTTATCACAATTGAATACTAAATCTAACATATTATTATAACTAATTCTATTCTATGCTAGTAAGCGTATATTCAATATATGTTCTATCATAAACAAATATCAGTTATATTAATTGCTAGCAGATTGTATTGTGTACATTGTTTGTGTCTGAGGTATTCTACTACCTCCTTAGCTCTTCTAGCTTCTCTTTCTTCTTGGCTCTTTGCAACCTCCTTCTCTGGTTTGGCGAGTTTCTTAGGGATTTTATAATGTGCCTCTGTTTTGGGGATACTTACCCCGCACGTTTGTGTTTCTGTTTTTGTGTTTGATTTTACTGTGTGGCTTAATGTGTCTGAAATGTCAAAGTTGTGTGTCTGTTTAGTGTTATTGTCGCGCTGAAACTGTGCCCTTTTCTCATGAAAAGGGGCCAAGTTTTCATTGCTATGGTCTGTTTGTGCTGTGCGGTGTACGTATTGCCCCTTGGCGTTTTCCATTTTGCTCTCAATTGCTGCGCCCGGGACCACCTTAGCAATACGCCACCGTGGATCGGGCCAGAGCCTCCCATTTCTTCCTGACCGCGCATTCATCGCTGAATGCGTTGTGGTCGGCTCTGGACTGGTTGGCGTGCTTGCAGTTCGTGCATTCTGGTGGACTTCCCGAACGCCAGATCTCGCATGTTGCCCTCATGTGTGCCCCCCCGCAATGGCTGCACTTTTCGACGGTGTCCTTGCAGAACCGTCGCCCATGCCCGTAACCCAGGCACATTGAACACTGGATTAGTGGCGACTGGTCCGCAACCGTCACTCGCTGCAGGTCGATCATCACAGACCCTGCCTCGACCAAGCGCTTCCATATACAAGGGGACACCCTGATGACTACATGTCCCGTCTGTGGGTTGCGAGTCTTCTTTCTAAACAGCACTTCAGTTTTCGTTTGGCTCCGCTCTATGCCCTGAAGTGCTTGCTTATTTTGAGCCCATAGTGCCCCAAGGACGTCCTCATTCGTGTTGTAGGAAAACACGTTTTTGAGGACTACGAGTGGGTCCTTGTTTTTGGCGTCTTCGACCGTTAGGTATTCCTCGGCCTTCTTAAGTTTTTCTTTAACTTTCTCCCTTTCTTCCTTCGTTCGGCACCCCACGATGACTTTCTGATCTTTGGCCTTTCTGATTTTCTCTACCGTCACTTCCCCTTCCTTGGCGTTAACAGCGCTCCTGATCCTCTGGATGATCTCGTCCCCTGTCTCCGTCTCATCCTTGGCGGAGACCACTACAGAGTGGAGCGCCGCTCTGTCTATCTGTGACTTCTTAGGGAGCCCCGCGACACTGGCGTACGATGGTCTGTCTTGCCTTTCCACTGTTTCTTGGAGGTCCACCATTCTCTGGGTGTTCTCCGCTATGAGATGGGCTTGCTCCTCCAATCGCTCAAATAGGCGTTTGGAGAAGCAGTCCATATCCGCCTTCACCAGAGTTTGGTGGTTCTCTTTTGGAGTGGTAGTCGCGTCGGTCTGCGTCCCTATTTCTGCCAAGGTGCTCTGTGCTGCTGGGGGTAGTGACGGTCTCGACCTCTTAATTAGGTCGGATTCTTTGACCAGCTGGAAGAGCCGGTCAGTTATTATCAAGATTTCTTTCTTGATTACCCCGTTCATGTTTCTAGTCTTATCGAGCTGTCTACCTATCTCTTTTACACATGCTTCCGCTTCGGCTTTTCTGTCGATTGGTTTTGATTTGACCGGTGCTGTAGGTGGGCTCCGCTCTACTCTGGTCGTTTGCGGGAGCACCAGCTTTAGCTTCGTCCTGGTCAAATCATCGGCAGGCCTCTTTGGCGTGGTGGAAAGCCGCAGCGGCGCATGTGTTCCGGCTGCCTCGAGTTTGTCAATGCTGAGTCTTACTCTACTCGAGGCTGATGTCGTGGAGGGACCCGATGGTCCGGCCCTCTCCGTTTGAACGGGGGATTTGGTGCTCTTCTTTGGCACGGTTGGGGTGCGAACGGCAACCATTTTAATGGTAGTGATCAGTCAGTAACGAACAGTGTCAACACAAAAGAAACAGTAAAATTATTGACAAATTAATAAAATAAATATACCAAAGAGTATAAATATTGCAACTCTGAAAGTGGTATATAGGTCAAGTTCTTTAAAATTTAAATTTACTAAAATATAAGCTACTGACTGAATAGAAAGCGGTCACACAACAAAGAACACATAAGACAACACAAGTTAAAATGACAAAGGACTGACTTCGATAGTCATAGACAAAATTATTTAAATAAAATGAAAATGCAAAAAGATAATAAGAGTCTTGTAACTTTGTACAAAAAGTGTACGAAATCAGAAAAAATGTAAAGTTCAAGAACTGTCAGAATTAGATTAAAACAATAAAAAACCAATGTCAAATTAAATAAAATGTCATACACAATAAAACTAAAGTAATTAAAAATTTTCAATAAAAAATTTTTAAAACACAAACAAACACAAAATAAAAATGTCAAATTTACCCTAAAATAAGCACAGTTAAAAATTTAAGTTTTATGTAGGCACAGCCTATCGCAGTCGGTTTTTTTTTGCGATTAACGATTTTTCTTTTTCGTTTCCTGTACAATTTTGTACACAAAAAATTTTTTCTCCTCTCAGTATAGTAGAACGTTTTTGGGATCTACGTGTGCGGTCAAAAATGGCCTAACCCCTACCGTTTACGAAATATAGGCTGCGAGAGGTAGGTAGAGGTAGGTAGGTCGGATCTAAAAATAGATTTTTGTCCTATATAATGATTTTTTTGTTTCTTACGGCTAGTAGAAACTATTACAAGGCTAATGGTGTGGTTCCAAATAGCCTAAACTTGACCCCTTTTAAGTTACACGTCCTTAAAAATTTTAGCTTTTTGCGGTTGGTAAACTACTTTAAACTAAAATATTCTCGCGCGCTGATGCGACAAAAATCTGAAATTTATATAATCCTATAGTGCTAAATGTGCACGACCTAACCACAAAATTTTGACCTAGGTCGTCACTGCTAATCTATTTTAAAATGAATAACAAACTAGACTACAACCGCAAAAAACTAAAATACCTACAACTTAACCTAAACTTATCTTAGGAATCCGCCAAAGGTGCCTCCCTGGTCTTCTCAGCGTCCTCTTCAAGGTGGCGTGGTCAGATATGCCAAAAGGTCACTGGTTCAGTGACCTTGTGACCACGTGAATGTTGTTTTTTTGGCGATAACCCAGCCGTCCTGCGAGGAAATTTTCAGGAGATGGTGTTGCCTGAAAGGGCTTCGCAGGACGCTTCTAGCCGTGGTATAAAAACACTGGGTCACCGCTGTAGTTTTTCCACAAAAGCACTTTGAAATTTTAAGACTCAACAAAAACCACTATTTCGCGAATAACTCCGCGGTCACAACACTAGGAGCGGCGCGGTTTTCACAAGCGTGTGCGCCTTCTCTCTCCGCAACTTTTGGTATATGACCCGGGTTATTTGGAACACTTTGTCCCACAACTTTGGTTTTCGAGGCGCGAGGTAGCTCTTTTACTCGCCGGTTTTGGAGGCGCCAGGAGCTGGACTGTGGTTAGGTTAGGTTAGGTTAGGTTAGGTTAGGTTAGGTTAGGTTAGGTTAGGTTAGGTTAGGTTAGGTTAGGTTAGGTTAGGTTAGGTTAGGTTAGGTTAGGTTAGGTTAGGTTAGGTTAGGTTAGGTTAGGTTAGGTTAGGTTAGGTTAGGTTAGGTTAGGTTAGGTTAGGTTAGGTTAGGTTAGGTTAGGTTAGGTTAGGTTAGGTTAGGTTAGGTTAGGTTAGGTTAGGTTAGGTTAGGTTAGGTTAGGTTAGGTTAGGTTAGGTTAGGTTAGGTTAGGTTAGGTTAGGTTAGGTTAGGTTAGGTTAGGTTAGGTTAGGTTAGGTTAGGTTAGGTTAGGTTAGGTTAGGTTAGGTTAGGTTAGGTTAGGTTAGGTTAGGTTAGGTTAGGTTAGGTTAGGTTAGGTTAGGTTAGGTTAGGTTAGGTTAGGTTAGGTTAGGTTAGGTTAGGTTAGGTTAGGTTAGGTTAGGTTAGGTTAGGTTAGGTTAGGTTAGGTTAGGTTAGGTTAGGTTAGGTTAGGTTAGGTTAGGTTAGGTTAGGTTAGGTTAGGTTAGGTTAGGTTAGGTTAGGTTAGGTTAGGTTAGGTTAGGTTAGGTTAGGTTAGGTTAGGTTAGGTTAGGTTAGGTTAGGTTAGGTTAGGTTAGGTTAGGTTAGGTTAGGTTAGGTTAGGTTAGGTTAGGTTAGGTTAGGTTAGGTTAGGTTAGGTTAGGTTAGGTTAGGTTAGGTTAGGTTAGGTTAGGTTAGGTTAGGTTAGGTTAGGTTAGGTTAGGTTAGGTTAGGTTAGGTTAGGTTAGGTTAGGTTAGGTTAGGTTAGGTTAGGTTAGGTTAGGTTAGGTTAGGTTAGGTTAGGTTAGGTTAGGTTAGGTTAGGTTAGGTTAGGTTAGGTTAGGTTAGGTTAGGTTAGGTTAGGTTAGGTTAGGTTAGGTTAGGTTAGGTTAGGTTAGGTTAGGTTAGGTTAGGTTAGGTTAGGTTAGGTTAGGTTAGGTTAGGTTAGGTTAGGTTAGGTTAGGTTAGGTTAGGTTAGGTTAGGTTAGGTTAGGTTAGGTTAGGTTAGGTTAGGTTAGGTTAGGTTAGGTTAGGTTAGGTTAGGTTAGGTTAGGTTAGGTTAGGTTAGGTTAGGTTAGGTTAGGTTAGGTTAGGTTAGGTTAGGTTAGGTTAGGTTAGGTTAGGTTAGGTTAGGTTAGGTTAGGTTAGGTTAGGTTAGGTTAGGTTAGGTTAGGTTAGGTTAGGTTAGGTTAGGTTAGGTTAGGTTAGGTTAGGTTAGGTTAGGTTAGGTTAGGTTAGGTTAGGTTAGGTTAGGTTAGGTTAGGTTAGGTTAGGTTAGGTTAGGTTAGGTTAGGTTAGGTTAGGTTAGGTTAGGTTAGGTTAGGTTAGGTTAGGTTAGGTTAGGTTAGGTTAGGTTAGGTTAGGTTAGGTTAGGTTAGGTTAGGTTAGGTTAGGTTAGGTTAGGTTAGGTTAGGTTAGGTTAGGTTAGGTTAGGTTAGGTTAGGTTAGGTTAGGTTAGGTTAGGTTAGGTTAGGTTAGGTTAGGTTAGGTTAGGTTAGGTTAGGTTAGGTTAGGTTAGGTTAGGTTAGGTTAGGTTAGGTTAGGTTAGGTTAGGTTAGGTTAGGTTAGGTTAGGTTAGGTTAGGTTAGGTTAGGTTAGGTTAGGTTAGGTTAGGTTAGGTTAGGTTAGGTTAGGTTAGGTTAGGTTAGGTTAGGTTAGGTTAGGTTAGGTTAGGTTAGGTTAGGTTAGGTTAGGTTAGGTTAGGTTAGGTTAGGTTAGGTTAGGTTAGGTTAGGTTAGGTTAGGTTAGGTTAGGTTAGGTTAGGTTAGGTTAGGTTAGGTTAGGTTAGGTTAGGTTAGGTTAGGTTAGGTTAGGTTAGGTTAGGTTAGGTTAGGTTAGGTTAGGTTAGGTTAGGTTAGGTTAGGTTAGGTTAGGTTAGGTTAGGTTAGGTTAGGTTAGGTTAGGTTAGGTTAGGTTAGGTTAGGTTAGGTTAGGTTAGGTTAGGTTAGGTTAGGTTAGGTTAGGTTAGGTTAGGTTAGGTTAGGTTAGGTTAGGTTAGGTTAGGTTAGGTTAGGTTAGGTTAGGTTAGGTTAGGTTAGGTTAGGTTAGGTTAGGTTAGGTTAGGTTAGGTTAGGTTAGGTTAGGTTAGGTTAGGTTAGGTTAGGTTAGGTTAGGTTAGGTTAGGTTAGGTTAGGTTAGGTTAGGTTAGGTTAGGTTAGGTTAGGTTAGGTTAGGTTAGGTTAGGTTAGGTTAGGTTAGGTTAGGTTAGGTTAGGTTAGGTTAGGTTAGGTTAGGTTAGGTTCCACGGACCTGCTAGGTTCTGTCCTAGTGGGCGGGGAGGTGTACCCCGACGTGGCGCGTCCCCAGGTGGCGGATAGGGGATCGGCTCCCAGATATGGGAGCTACCGGTATACCGGCGCGGACCAAACACAAAAATGTGCTCCTGGATCTGTTGGTTTTGCGTCGTTCTGCCTGATTTCCCGTGGGTCGGCTGTATGGGTCAGTTTCCTCGCGGGATTTCGGGTGGAGCGGCAATTTTCTGACGGATTCGGGGGCATTAGGGGGAAAGGCCCTTAGACGGGCTTGAAGGTGAAAGCTCCTCCTTGCGTCCCTCTGCTTTAGCAGATGGCGTTGGGGATGGAGCTGGCAGAGGAAAGGAGCTCCAACTCTGCCGGGAGTAGGCTAGCAGGAAAGCTAAGGAACAGGGGACCATATCTCAAGGTCTGGCGCTCGCCGAGGGGAGTACTGGT
The DNA here is from genome assembly GCA_948098915.1 of Lampropteryx suffumata. Classification (NCBI taxonomy): domain Eukaryota; kingdom Metazoa; phylum Arthropoda; class Insecta; order Lepidoptera; family Geometridae; genus Lampropteryx; species Lampropteryx suffumata. The sequence goes on from CANUEU010000006.1 coordinate 17,012, forward strand.
GTGTGAGTCGGGACATGTGCTCTTTTGGTACAAGTCTGGACTCACATACCGGTATGGTCGGGGGGAACCCGGCCGCTAGGGCGCCATCAGTGGGACCTCACCCCGTAAAAAAGGAATCTCATGAAATGGCGAATTGCGAAAAACAACTACCCCAGGCGGGTCCTGGCCTCTCAGAGGTCGGAGAATCCCGCAGTGTTCCGGCACTCTGCCCCTCGTATTCTGGGGGGGGCAACAACCGCCATGAGACTTTACAATCTCAATTAGCTTTAAGTAGAAGTAGAGAGCGGCTTGCGTCTGATTCAGACGCGAGCACTAGATCGAGGATGTCGCTTGAGTCTAGAGAAGACTCACAATTTTGGAGAAAACCAAGAATTATTCGCGCAAAACGAAAAGTTGACGAGTTTGTTGACATTTCGGATAACGAAGCAGGCCCAGCGTCCAAAGTAACAGCTTCTAAGCGAGGCGGACGCGCTCTTACAACTGGGAAATACATTGGCTTTACTAAGGACAAGGCTGAATGGAATGGACAAAGAAGAGGAATGAAATGGAACTTTCAACAGAAGAAGAAGTAGTCCAAAAGATGGCCAGGGTGAAAAAGACATCTGCACGTCTTACCCGCACACCACTCGGAAATGATCTTTCGGCTGAAGATATGAGCCAGCTTGTGCAAGACAATGTGGATGTCATACACAATGTTGCAACGAAGTCTAGCAATTTGAAAGGTACTTTTCAAAAGGCCTTGAAGGAAGCAGCAACTTCAATTAAAGAGGTACTTGAAGTTTTAAGAAGTCGCACTGTGTCCGAGGAGACGACAAAGTTGCAAGCGGATAATGCCCGCTTGAAGGCTGACCTGGTGGAACTGCGCAAAGAAATGACAGAGCTAAAGGCTGATTTTCATCGAAGCATTCGCAATGGAAACAAGGAAGAACTACCTACAGCCAAAACCCCGAACCCTACTCAGGGTAATAAGAAACAGGATACAACTCCTCTACAATGTGATGGCCCTAATGAAGAGCTAGTGAGAATGATAATGCTTCATGTGGGAAACATGGTAAACGCACGATTTGAGGGTTTGGAAGACCGACTGCTCCCAGAAACTCGGCTCCGCCCTCCACTTGCAGCAGACAAAGGCAAATCCTTGCCTAGAGCCAGCACTGCCCATGCTCATAAGGAGTCCAATCAACAATCGACTCCCATAAATAAAGACGAAGGCTGGTCCACAGTCACCAAGAGGGGAAAAAAAAAAGAGTAAAGACTCGGTAGGTCCAAACTCATCGCAGCATCCGAAAGGGGTAAAGATGCCTAAAAAGAAGACTGCTAAGCTCCGCCCCCCTCATTCAGCGGCTGTTGTGGTGACTCTGCAGCCTGGAGCAGAGGAGAGAGGAGTGACCTACGGCAAAGTCCTTACCGAAGCCAAGAACAAGATAGACTTAGCCGGTCTTGGAATATCCGGACTCCGATTTAGACAGGCTGTAACAGGCGCACGTATTTTAGTAGTGCCTGGTGATACTAACGCTGAAAAAGCGGACTCTCTCGCGGCAAAACTGAGGGAAGTAGTTGAGACGAATGACATCCGAGTTTCCAGGCCCACCAAATGCGCAGATCTCCGAATTTCTGGTCTGGATGACTCTGTCACAGGAGAAGAGGTCAAGGCAGCTATTGCCCGTGACGGAAACTGTTCACTTGATCACATCAAAGTAGGTGAAATCCGCGTAGAGACATCAGGGCTCGGTGCAGTATGGGCCAGATGCCCGGTGGCAGCAGCCAAAAAGATTGCTGATAGCGGCAAAATGCTGGTAGGATGGGTCGCCGCACAAACAAAGCTCTTACAGCCTAGACCCATGAGATGTTACCGATGCTTGGAGATCGGTCATGTCCGAGCCCGCTGCACGTCAGAAATCGACCGTAGCACAGAGTGCTATCAATGTGGAAAACCAGGACACAAAGCAGGCGAGTGCACTGCTGTGGCTTACTGCAGTGTTTGTGCAGCGGCAAATAAACCGGCTGGGCACAAAATTGGAGGTAGTACGTGCACTACCTCTAGCCTTATAAATAAAAGAGGACCAGCGACGACAAAGAGCTCTACGCAACAAACCTGCCCACCTACCAACACTAAGGCCAGGGACAAGACGGTAACAATGGACACCTTATAGTAATGGTCCTACGTATTTTACAGGCGAATATAAACCACTCTGCCAGAGCTCAGGATCTTATTGTCCAGAGCCTGACAGAGTGGCTTATAAACATTGCGATAGTTTCTGAACCTTATTTCATACCACCAAGAAATAACTGGGTAGGTGATCTTGATCAAACGGTGGCTATGATTGCACTGAGTTCAGCTGGTACCCCATCACTTACAAACGTCGTGAAAAGGAAGGGATTCGTAGCAGCTACCGTAGGCAATGTCGTATTTGTGGCAGTATATTTCTCCCCAAATAGGGTAATTGCCGAGTTCGAAAGGTTTCTTGTGGATTTGGGGTCACTAGTAAGAAGTAGCTATCCTCTACCGGTATTGGTTGCGGGTGATTTTAATGCAAAATCTACGGCATGGGGATCTCCAGCAACGGATGCGCGTGGGGATGTTCTTTTGGAGTGGACGATTGCGACAGGTCTGTCAATATTAAACCGAGGAGCTGAGAATACCTGCGTGCGGCAAAACGGCGGTTCTATTGTAGATCTGTCCTTCGCAAGTGTGGATTTGATCCGACGAGTAAGTGATTGGAGGGTCTTGTTAGATGTTGAAACGCTGTCAGACCACCGCTACATTAGGTTCAATTTAGATGAAGAAATACTAACTTCAAATTACATAACGCGAAGAAACACTGGAGGTAATGATCCTCGCTGGGCTCTAAACCGCCTGGACGGTACACTACTAGCAGAGGCCTCCCTGGTGCATGCTTGGCAGCCCGTGCCTAATACTCCATTTGAGGTACAAATAGAAGCTGAATGGTTCCGGGATTCTCTTACCAGCATTTGTGATGTAGCTATGCCCCGCGTTGGATCTTCAACTGCTAAGCGCCAGGTGTATTGGTGGTCATCCGAGTTAGCAGAACTAAGAAGAACATGCGTGTTCGCAAGACGCCAATACACCCGATACCGTAGAAGGCGACTTCGGACAGAAGCAGAAGAACAACAGTTTTATGAGACCTATAGAATGGCTAAGAAAACATTACAGCTCGCCATAACTCAGGCTAAGACCCAGGCTCGAGAAGAGATGCTGGAAACTTTGTCTCGCGATCCATGGGGTCGACCTTATAAGTTAGTAAGGGGTAAGCTTCGGCCCTGGGCTCCTCCGCTAACTTGGAGCCTTGACCCCCGATTGCTGGAAATAATTGTGTCGAGTCTGTTCCCAGATAGGGGGGAACATAACCCACCGCCAATGGCGCCTTCTGTTAGTGAAAGCAGCACAGATCAAGAAAAACCAAATGTTAATGAGGTTGAAATGAGGGAAGCGGTTAAACGGCTACGTGCAAAGAACACAGCTCCGGGTCCTGATGGAATACCTGGCCGTGCATGGGCGATAGCGTTGAAGGTTTTGGGGCCCAGACTTTGTTCCTTATTTGATGAGTGTCTAGACCAAGGCCAATTTCCCGCATTATGGAAGACCGGTCGATTGGTCCTCCTCCGGAAAGATGGAAGACCAGCGGACTCTCCATCGGCCTACCGGCCGATCGTATTATTAGATGAAGTTGGCAAACTCTTTGAGCGCATCATCGCCAGTCGTCTGATTGGTCACCTTAACTGTGTTGGACCTGATTTGGACGACAACCAGTTTGGTTTCCGAAGAGGGCGATCAACGATCGCAGCTATCTTGCGCATTAAAGAATACACAAAAGAGGCAATCTCTAAGGGTGAAGTTGTTTTGGCAGTATCACTTGACATCGCTAATGCCTTTAACACTTTGCCCTGGAGCTGTATAAAAGAGGCTTTAAAATACCATGATATACCCCTCTACCTCCGTCAGATCATCGGGAGCTATCTTAATGAAAGGTTCGTCACCTACGAAGGCAAAGAACGTATTCATCGGAGGAGAATGTCGTGCGGTGTCCCACAGGGGTCGGTTCTTGGACCACTTCTGTGGAATATCGGGTACGATTGGGTTCTACGCGGGGCGAATCTTTCAGGGGTAAAAGTAACATGCTTTGCTGATGACACGCTAGTAACGGCCAAGGAGAAAACATTTGATGCAGCTTCAATTCTGGTAACAGTGGGTGTGGCTGCAGTAGTTCGAAGGATCCGTATGTTGGGTCTTGAAGTGGCTTTAAGTAAATCAGAGGCACTCTGTTTTCACGGACCGAGGAAAACACCACCAGCTGGTTCCTGTATAGTGGTGGATGGTGTCAGTATTGCTGTCGAGTCAACAATGAAATACCTAGGACTTGTCCTTGACAGTAGATGGAATTTCCGACCCCACTTTCAGCGCCTAATTCCGAAACTGATGGGAACTGCCGCTGCTTTAGGGGGATTGTTACCTAATATGAGAGGTGCCAGTGCCGGATGCCGCCGATTATATATGGGTGTTATTCGTTCAATGGCACTATATGGTGCTCCAGTGTGGGCAAGTGCCCTGACTAGGCAACATATTACTCTCCTGCGAAGGCCGCAGAAGGCCATGGCAGTCAGAGTTATAAGGGGATACCGCACGATTTCATTTGAGGCGGCCACAGTCATGGCCGGCTCACTACCCTGGGATCTAGACGCTGAGACTCTCGCGTCAATATATTATTGGCGTGAGGAAGAACTAAGTCGTGGTCAGCGTCCTGCACAGCGTGAAGTGGAGGGACAAAGGGCTGAGCTCTTAGAAGAGCAAAGAACTGAATGGTTGAGGAGGCTTACACATCCAAATGCTGGTCATCGCACGATATCGGCGATTCAGCCAGTTCTAACACAATGGCTAGATAGGGAGCACGGAATACTAACCTTCCGATTAACACAGGTTCTCTCAGGACATGGCTGTTTTGGGAGATACCTGTGCCGAACTGCCGGAAGAGAAGAGACAGAGAGGTGCCATCATTGCGATAACTTAGACGATACAGCTCAACATACACTAGAGAACTGCCCTGCATGGGAAGAACAGCGCCAAATTTTAGGTGGCACAATTGGTGACGACCTTTCCTTACCAGCCGTAGTTAAAGCTATGGTTGATAACAGGGAAAAATGGGCTGCAACACAAAACTTCTGCGAAGAAGTCTTGACACTCAAAGAGTCATCGGAGAAGGAAAGAGAAAGACTTTCAGAAAACCCTCTTCGGATAAGGCGTACTGGGCAAAGAAGGAGAGCTCATGATGCTCTTCAAAACCCCTAATGCAGACGTAACAACAATACAAAGAGGACAGTAATGAAGAAGAGGCCTTGATAAGACCAACACCACTAGGGCTCGCGGATGAATGCTCGATCGCTCTCGTAAGCCCTAGAGCTGGTGCCCGACAGAAAATGTGAGGTTTTAGTCAGTAGGAGTCTGACATAACCCGTCTACCTAACGGCGGGTATCCATGAAGGATTTCCTCACAATAAAAAAAAAAAAAAAAAAAAAAAAAAGGTTAGGTTAGGTTAGGTTAGGTTAGGTTAGGTTAGGTTAGGTTAGGTTAGGTTAGGTTAGGTTAGGTTAGGTTAGGTTAGGTTAGGTTAGGTTAGGTTAGGTTAGGTTAGGTTAGGTTAGGTTAGGTTAGGTTAGGTTAGGTTAGGTTAGGTTAGGTTAGGTTAGGTTAGGTTAGGTTAGGTTAGGTTAGGTTAGGTTAGGTTAGGTTAGGTTAGGTTAGGTTAGGTTAGGTTAGGTTAGGTTAGGTTAGGTTAGGTTAGGTTAGGTTAGGTTAGGTTAGGTTAGGTTAGGTTAGGTTAGGTTAGGTTAGGTTAGGTTAGGTTAGGTTAGGTTAGGTTAGGTTAGGTTAGGTTAGGTTAGGTTAGGTTAGGTTAGGTTAGGTTAGGTTAGGTTAGGTTAGGTTAGGTTAGGTTAGGTTAGGTTAGGTTAGGTTAGGTTAGGTTAGGTTAGGTTAGGTTAGGTTAGGTTAGGTTAGGTTAGGTTAGGTTAGGTTAGGTTAGGTTAGGTTAGGTTAGGTTAGGTTAGGTTAGGTTAGGTTAGGTTAGGTTAGGTTAGGTTAGGTTAGGTTAGGTTAGGTTAGGTTAGGTTAGGTTAGGTTAGGTTAGGTTAGGTTAGGTTAGGTTAGGTTAGGTTTTTTTTTTTTTTTTTTTTTTTTTTTTTTTTTTTTTTTCGACGTCTCGAAACGTCACTAAGAAGCGGTCCCTCTGACTCAGGTCAGAGACTTTTTGTAAGTTATTAATATAATAAAAGACAGGGTTTAAATTTATTTCATTCACTTCAGGGTTCTTAGGCTAATTACAGGATTTATTGATTTTACTTGTGTATTTTTATTTGTTACACTACTTTTAAAAGGCAGGGTATGTTTTTATTTATTTTCAATATAGGATTCTTAGGGCTACTTATTATAAATTTACATACTTTACATTACGGCCTCTTAATTATATTTTGCAGCTTAATTGTTATATAACATTATAAAGTGCCTACTTATTTCTTTATTTATTTTCTTATTTTATTAATATCTATTTACTATGTGTACATTATATCTATATACTTCGTGTGCTTCCTAATATTTATATGCATATTATATATATTACATAATATATATAAATCATAAGTTATCTATCGTTTTATTTCTTAAAATTACCTTCCTTGCAATTTTTGTACAATAGTCGATAAATTCCAATCTAGTATGTTTATTTGACATTATGAAGCTGGCGTTTATGGAGGTTATTTTACAATCTAGTTTGTTTTCAGCTTCGTATCTTTCGCAACCAAATACTGGGCACTCGAAAAGGATGTGCTCGACTGATTCGTCCTTTTCGGGCTCGCAGATGCATGATGGGTTCTCCTTACACTTAAATCGAGCTAAGTATTCGGAGAACCCACCGTGCCCTGTTAAGACCTGGGTTAGCACGTTTGATATTGCCATTTTTCTAACTATTTTGTAGGCCTCCACTGCGTCCGGGAAAAATAATTTTGTGACAGAAGCTTGGTGCTCTGTTTGATATCTCCGGTTCCATATCTCCAACGTTTCCATACGGATTTGACGTTTGATGTATGAAACCGGGCAAGCATCATAGTCGGGCTTCTTTTTGGAGTGGAGTGCCGCCTCTTTTGCCAGTTCGTCGGCTCGTTCATTTCCACTCATCCCCGCGTGGGCTTTGATCCAAAACAAGGACACTTCCTTGTTTTGGAGCGCGATGGTTCTCAGATTTTGTCGAATTTCTGCTGCGAGGGGATGAGTAGATCCGTTGTTTGCAACTGTCTCTAAGGCCGAACGTGAGTCACTATAGATCCCAAAAGAAGATTCAGGGCGCGCAATAATTTCGCACATGGCTCTGCGTATGGCGTAGAGTTCTGCCTGATAGACTGTGCAGTGTGATGGCAGTTTAAGTTTAACGTTCTTGGTCTCCGTTTCGTTATTCCATAAAGATAACGCCGCGCCGACCTTCCCGTCAATCCTACTGCCATCTGTGAAAATACGAACTGCCTGTCTGTTTTGTTGTTCAACTTCATGGTGGTCTATCAGGTTTTTGAACTCTATGCTTTTGTGCTCTGCGGGGTGTGGTGTCAGGCTGTACGCCACCATTCGTTCGACTTCTTTGCCTCTCATCATGGGCTGAGGCATTCCACGTTTCGCTTCGTAGAGGGCGGCCGCCTCTTGGATTTTGAGGTCTAACGGCAACATCCCGGCCAGTACCAAGGTCGAATTTAGCGAGGCTGTTCTGTACGCCTTTGTTAGTTTTTGGGCAAATATCCTCTGGACCGCATTTAGCTGTTTCTGGACTTTCAGCTTTTTCGTGGCCGGTGCCCAGACGCTGGCCGCGTACAGTATGACCGGTTCGACCGTGGCGGTGTAGATGACGCGTATCACCTCTGGGTGGAGGCCCCAACTGTTCCTGGCGGCTCTCGACAACTGCTTATAGATATTAAGAGCTTTTCTGCATGTGTTCGCTGTGTGTTTGTTGAAAGTAAGCTTGTTGTCGATTGTGAGCCCCAGAACTTTGATCTCGCTTGACATGCCAATGTCGACCCCGCCCATGCTCAGTAGTGGTGTATCATACTTTAATTTGCGTGTAATAATCATCGCACTGGTCTTATGCGGAGCAAATGTCAGTTTGTTTCTGATACCCCACTCCCGAACATAGGCGAGAGCGGCATTGGCCTGCCTTTGCACCTCCAGCGCCGTGTCACCGTCGAACACAAGGATCACGTCATCCGCGAAGGCTTGGCCATAGTCACCTCGTTTGTCTAGTCCTTTTAAAAGGGGATCCAGTAGAATATTCCATAGAATGGGTCCTCCAATGGACCCCTGGACACAGCCCTTGTTTGTGCTTCTTGTGTGCTCACAGCCCGCGTATCGCACTTTGACCGTTCTGCTCTGCAAATAGCTGTCAATTATCCTTCTCAAATTTACTGGGCAACTCATTTCTGCCAACCTCACTCTAATGGCCGGCCACCACGCGCTATCGAAAGCTCCCTCTATGTCCAGCGATATTATTGTGATGAGCTTTCTTTGCTGTAACTTGCATTGTATATGTTGCATCAGGTCATAGAGGGAGTCTTCGGTGCTCTTTTGGGGCATGAATCCATATTGGCGGGGGCTCAGTTTTGGAAGCAGATGCCATTTGAGTCTTCCCACAACTAATTTCTCAAAGACTTTTCCCAGGACAGGTAGCAATCCTATGGGCCTATAGGACTTCGGGTTGGTATAGTCGTCCTTTCCTGGCTTCCTTAGGACTACTACCGTCGCCGTCTTCCATATGTTCGGGAAATGATTGAGGATCAAGCATTTGTTGCACAGGGCAAGGAACAGTTGTGGGTCGTGGTGTATGGCCTGGCTACAGATGTCGGATGTTAGACCATCTGCGCCCGGTGCCTTCTTTGGGTTAAAACTTTTCACAGCAAATTTCAGTTCTTCATTTGTAAACGGTGGGTCATGTTTCTCATCATGGACCCATCCGTTTACTTCTTCAGCTACTTTTCTGGTTTGGCTGTGTTCTGCGTTGTCTTCCCTCTCTAGGTCTTCCGGGTAAAAGGTTTCTGCCAGCAGTTTTGCAGATTTTAAGCTGTCCAGCACCTTACCGTTTTTCACTAGGGGCAGGTCCTCTTGCCGTTTTGTTGTCCTACCTATTATCCTGTAAATTCCTTCCCACAATCCTTCCTTGTCCTGTTTCCCGCAGAAGTCCTTCCAGCTCTCGATTTGTGCTTTCTTTGCTTCTCTTTCATAATCGTTTTTTGCTTTCAGGTACTCGCTGATCACCTTTTGCTTGCGGACCGGCGCTGCGCATCGGATTCTTCGTTTCATCGTGGTAGACTTCTTCTTCATCTCTGCGAGTTTCTCCGACCACCATGGCAGGGTAAGTGAACTCTTTGTTTTCTTCTTTGGAATAGTTTTATTGCATGACTCTATTATTGCTTGTGTGTAGTGTTCTATTTTATGTTCTAGTGTTTTCTTATCTTTTATATTGTCTATGTCATTTTTGTTTGTTTTGGTTGTCAAGAGAAATTGGGCCAGTTTCTCATGAAACAGGACCCAATTTGCTTTTTTGCTGTTGTATATTCGAGTGGTTCTGCTGATGCTTACCCCTTTAGCCTTTGTTAGTCTAATTTTGAAGGACAGCACATTGTGATCGGAGCTCGTCAGCCCCACCTCGACCTTCCAATCCTCGATCAAATCGAGCAGTTCCACTGCGCAGGCCGATACGTCAATAAAGCTGGTGTATGGCTTGTTTCCCCTTATTGTGTCGTAAGTTGGTGTGTCCCCTTCATTGAGCACCTGTAATCCCATTTCTTCAAAGGCTCCTGCCATTTCCTCTCCTCTGCTGTCAATTTTCAGGCTTCCCCACCAAGAGCTTTTTGCGTTGCCATCTCCTCCTATTAGGAGTTTTCCAGTGCCGACTTTCTGTTGTATGTTCCTTAGCTGTTCTAGGTATGGCTCGATTTGTTCTGTAGGTTCGAAGTAAAACGAGACCACCACGATCTCCCAGGCACTTGTTCGGAGTCTCACTGCTACGATGTTGTTTGTAGTGTGCTCCAAACAGAGAGTGGCATCTATTCCGTCATCGAAGACTGCGACTGCCGCTTTTACCGTGCCATTTCCATGGTTTATGCTCTGGAAGATCCTGGTGCTCCCGTAATTCCTCATTCTTCCTATATTGCCAACATACGGCTCTTGGAGGAGAGCAAAGGCCATCTTGCTTTTGTCTGCCTCCAGCATGATTTCGAATGTTGCTAACGCACTTCTCTGTAAATTAGCTTGGGCTACTAAGTATGGTCTTGCGCCTGTTTGGGAAGCATTAATCCCCGGGGCAACTTTAGCAGTACGCTATTGAGGCCCGGGCCAGTGCCTCCCATTTACGTCGGATTGGGCATTCACCACTGAAGGCGTTATGGTCCGCCCTATCAAGCTTTGCGTGGGTGCAGTTTGGACAAGAGGGAGGAACCTCCGCGAGCCAGTTTTCACACTTCGATTTCATGTGGGAGCCCCCACAGTGACAGCACTTTTCCACCGTCTCCTTACAGAGTCGTCGTCCGTGACCGTAGCCCAAGCAGAGTGAGCACTGCACCAGGGGCGATTGGTCCGCCACTCTCACCCGCTGGAGGTCAATTTGGACGGCCCCTGCTTCGACTAAGCATTGCCAGATTTTAGGGGACACCCTCATGACTATGTGGTGCGTGTGTGGGTTTCTCGTGTGCTTTTTAAAAGCTATTTCCATTTTCTGGCCCGTCAGTTCCTTGAGTATCCCTTTGTTTTGGCTTCTAAGGGAGCCGAGAACTTCCTCATCGGTGTTATACTTGAGGACGTCTCGGAGAATCACTAAGGGGTCCTTGTTTTTCATCTCCTCGACGTTGAGCTCTTTGGCTTCTTTCAGCCTGTCCTTAAACCTCTGTCGTTCCTCATCAGTCCTGCAGCCCACGATTACCTTCCGATCTCTGGCTTTTCTTATTTTTTCAACTGTGATTCCGCTCTCCTTTGCATTCACTACCTTTCTAATCCTGTCCAAGACTTCCTCTCCAGTTTCATTCTCGTCTACAGCAGTGACCACTACGGAGTGTTACGGTTAGGTTAGGTTAGGTTAGGTTAGGTTAGGTTAGGTTAGGTTAGGTTAGGTTAGGTTAGGTTAGGTTAGGTTAGGTTAGGTTAGGTTAGGTTAGGTTAGGTTAGGTTAGGTTAGGTTAGGTTAGGTTAGGTTAGGTTAGGTTAGGTTAGGTTAGGTTAGGTTAGGTTAGGTTAGGTTAGGTTAGGTTAGGTTAGGTTAGGTTAGGTTAGGTTAGGTTAGGTTAGGTTAGGTTAGGTTAGGTTAGGTTAGGTTAGGTTAGGTTAGGTTAGGTTAGGTTAGGTTAGGTTAGGTTAGGTTAGGTTAGGTTAGGTTAGGTTAGGTTAGGTTAGGTTTTTTTTTTTTTTTTTTTTTTTTTTCCTACTCGCCATCTCGAAATGGCACTACGTCGTTTACCCCTTATATTCTTAAGGGCCCTTGTTCTCTTACTTATTTAAGGATAGGGTAGGGTCAAATAATTTCTTCAGTACACAAAATCCTAATATCTAATTTTTCTTATCTTGCTGGCTTATTTACTGCCAATTATAACTCGGGGTTCTTAATAATCATTCTTATTCTAACTTAAATCTATCTATAATTCCTACAGTTCTTTGTTTTCTTTACTTTTATTACACAGAAAAATTTACTTATCTGCCTATTTTGTATTTTAATTCAGAGTTCTATAAAATTCTCTTTCATATTCTAACTTAAATCAAAGGGTAAGGTAGGGTCAAATAATTTCTTCAGTACACAAATATCCTAATGTCTAATTTTTCTTATCTTGCTGGCTTATTTACTGCCAATTATAACTCGGGGTTCTTAATAATCATTCTTATTCTAACTTAAATCTATCTATAATTCCTACAGTTCTTTGTTTTCTTTACTTTTATTACACAGAAAAATTTACTTATCTGCCTATTTTGTATTTTAATTCAGAGTTCTATAAAATTCTCTTTCATATTCTAACTTAAATCAAATGGTAGGGTAGGGTCAAATAATTTCTTCAGTACACAAATATCCTAATGTCTAATTTTTCTTATCTTGCTGGCTTATTTACTGCCAATTATAACTCGGGGTTCTTAATAATCATTCTTATTCTAACTTAAATCTATCTATAATTCCTACAGTTCTTTGTTTTCTTTACTTTTATTACACAGAAAAATTTACTTTTCTGCCTATTTTGTATTTTAATTCAGAGTTCTATAAAATTCTCTTTCATATTCTAACTTAAGTCAAAGGGTAGGGTAGGGTCAAATAATTTCTTCAGTACACAAATATCCTAATGTCTAATTTTTCTTATCTTGCTGGCAGAGGGTTAGGTTAGGTTAGGTTAGGTTAGGTTAGGTTAGGTTAGGTTAGGTTAGGTTAGGTTAGGTTAGGTTAGGTTAGGTTAGGTTAGGTTAGGTTAGGTTAGGTTAGGTTAGGTTAGGTTAGGTTAGGTTAGGTTAGGTTAGGTTAGGTTAGGTTAGGTTAGGTTAGGTTAGGTTAGGTTAGGTTAGGTTAGGTTAGGTTAGGTTAGGTTAGGTTAGGTTAGGTTAGGTTAGGTTAGGTTAGGTTAGGTTAGGTTAGGTTAGGTTAGGTTAGGTTAGGTTAGGTTAGGTTAGGTTAGGTTAGGTTAGGTTAGGTTAGGTTAGGTTAGGTTAGGTTAGGTTAGGTTAGGTTAGGTTAGGTTAGGTTAGGTTAGGTTAGGTTAGGTTAGGTTAGGTTAGGTTAGGTTAGGTTAGGTTAGGTTAGGTTAGGTTAGGTTAGGTTAGGTTAGGTTAGGTTAGGTTAGGTTAGGTTAGGTTAGGTTAGGTTAGGTTAGGTTAGGTTAGGTTAGGTTAGGTTAGGTTAGGTTAGGTTAGGTTAGGTTAGGTTAGGTTAGGTTAGGTTAGGTTAGGTTAGGTTAGGTTAGGTTAGGTTAGGTTAGGTTAGGTTAGGTTAGGTTAGGTTAGGTTAGGTTAGGTTAGGTTAGGTTAGGTTAGGTTAGGTTAGGTTAGGTTAGGTTAGGTTAGGTTAGGTTAGGTTAGGTTAGGTTAGGTTAGGTTAGGTTAGGTTAGGTTAGGTTAGGTTAGGTTAGGTTAGGTTAGGTTAGGTTAGGTTAGGTTAGGTTAGGTTAGGTTAGGTTAGGTTAGGTTAGGTTAGGTTAGGTTAGGTTAGGTTAGGTTAGGTTAGGTTAGGTTAGGTTAGGTTAGGTTAGGTTAGGTTTTTTTTTTTTTTTTTTTTTTTTTTTTTTTTTGCGTTAGGGGGGGGAAATCCTCATGGATACCCTTGCGGGTTATGTCGGACTCTTACCGACTAAAACCCACCCCCTTTGCGTGAAGTCCTCTGACATTATCAGAGATTTTGTCTATCGATGTGAGGTTAAACTAATTAAAAACATACTCAAACCCTTAGTGACATTTTGGTTTTTTGAAAACAGGATTTTAAAAATAACAATATTTATAACACATTTTAAAATACAGGCCTATTTGCTATTTATACTATACTTAATATCTAACAAAGTTTATCACAGAAAAAAGATCACGTTTACAGCTAGACTATATCCTACTTATTTATACCAATTTTACATGTTATTACAACTAATACTATAAATGCCAAAAAAGCGTATTTCACAGAATTACGTATCAACATTTAATGACTAGATATGTGTTCGGATATTCCACCTTGGCTGTTCCGACCAGCGCTGCGAGCTGATTCTAAAATGTGCCTCTGTTTTGGGGATACTTTCCCCGCACGTCTGTGTTCCTGTACTTGTGTTTGATTCTAATGTGTGGCATAATGTGTCTGATTTGTCTTCGTTGTGTATCTGTTTAGTGTTATTTTCGCGCTGAAACTGTGCCCTTTTCTCATGAAAAGGGGCCAAGTTGTCGTTGCTATGGTGTGTTTGTGCTGTGCGGTGTAAGTATTGCCCCTTGGCGTTTTCCATTTTGATCTCCAATACTGTGCCCGGGACCACCTTAGCAATACGCCACCGTGGATCGGGCCAGAGCCTCCCATTTCTTCCTGACCGCGCATTCATCGCTGAATGCGTTGTGGTCGACTCTGGACTGGTTGGCGCATACGCAGTTTGTGCATTTCGGTTCTCTTCCCAAGTTCCAGTCCTCGCAGACTGACTTCATGTGTGGCCCCCCGCAATGGCTGCACTTTTCAACGGTGTCCTTGCAGAACCGTCGCCCATGCCCATAACCCAGGCACATCGAACACTGGATTAGTGGCGACTGGTCCGCAACCGTCACTCGCTGCAGGTCGATCATCACAGATCCTGCATCGATCAAGCGCCTCCATATGCTGGGGGACACCCTAATTACCACGTGGCCTGTCTGTGGATTCCGCGTCTTTTTCCTAAAAAGCACTTCTATCTTTGTTTGATTTCGGTCCAGGTCCTGCAGCGTTTTCCTGTTTTGTGCCCACAAAGCATCGATGACGTCCTCGTTTGTGTTATAATTAAACAAATTTCTGAGGACGACAAGTGGGTTCTTATTTTTGACCTCTTCGACTATCAGGTGGTCTTCGGCTTTCTTTAGTTTTTCCCTCACCTTTTCCCTTTCTTCCTTCGTTCGACACCCCACAATAACTTTTCTGTCTTTGGCCTTGCGAATTCTCTCGACCGTCACTTCCCCTTCCTTGGCGTTTACAGCGGCTCTTATTCTCTGGATGATCTCCTCCCCGGTCTCCGTCTCATCCTTGGCGGAGACCACCACAGAGTGGAGCGCTGCTTGGTCTATTTTCTGCTTTTTAGGGAGCCCCGCGACTGTGGCATATGTTGCCCTGTCTTGCCGCTCTATGGTGTCTTTGAGATTTTCCATTCTCTGGGTGTTCTCGGCTATGAGATGGGCTTGCTCCTCCAAACGCTCAAATAGGCGCTTGGAGAAGCAGTCCATGTCTGCCTTCCCCAGAGCTTGGTTCTCGTTTGGAGCGGTCGGTTCGTCGGCGGTTTGCATCCCTGTATCAGTTTTATTGCCTTCTACTGTAGGTGATAGTGACGGTCTTGATCTCTTGACCAGATCAACTTCTTTGATCAGTTGAAGGAGCCTGTCAGCTTGTGTCTGGATTTCCTTCTTTATAACCCCGTTCATGTTCCTGGACTTATCGAGCTGCTTTCCTATTTCCTTAACGCATGCTTCCGCTTCAGCCTTCCTGTCAACGGATTTAATTTTGACAGGTGCTTTGGGTGGGCTCCGCTCTACTCTGTTCGTTTGCGGAAGCACCAGCTTCAGCTTCGTTTTACTTGGGCCGTCCACAGGCCTCTTTGGTGTTATTGAGAGCCGAGGCGGGGCATGCGTTCCAGCTGCCTCTAGTTTGTCGATGCTACG
Organism: Lampropteryx suffumata; assembly: GCA_948098915.1. NCBI lineage: Eukaryota > Metazoa > Arthropoda > Insecta > Lepidoptera > Geometridae > Lampropteryx > Lampropteryx suffumata. Next base: position 32,386 of record CANUEU010000006.1, read on the forward strand.
CCTGACATTGGAGATCCTGCTCGAGTCAGACGTCGTGGAGGGACCCGAAGGATTGGTCCTCTCCATTTGAACGGGGGATCTAACGGCCTTTTTTGGCGCGTTTGGGGTGCGAACGGCAACCATATTCGATCAGAGGACTAGTCAACTAAATTTAAATTAAAAAATTAAAATAAAATTTGTACATACACAGGTCAACACAAACAAGTAAATAAAGTCAGAGTCTAAAATTTAAAATGAATAAAGTATATAAAATACACGGTCAAACAAAATTAAATTAAATATGTGTCAAAAAGTAAAGGTTAAAATTAATACGATTATTAATTAAATTAAGGTAAAACACGATAAAACAATAAAGCAGGCACAGCCTGTAGTTGTCAGATTTAAAAAGTTGGTTTAAAAATTTTTGGACCCCCCCTTTTTTTTTTTTTTTTTTTTTTTTTTTTTTTTTTTTTTTTTTTTTTTTTTTTTCTCCCCAGAAGATCTACTAGAAACTTTTTCCAAACTACCTGTGCGATCGAAAGTGGCCTAGCCCTTACCGTTCCTGAGATATAGGGGAAGAGAGGTACGTAGCGGTAGGTAGGGCTATTCTATAAATAGAATTTTTCGGCTTTTTTGGAAAATTTTTATATTTTTTTGCACGTTGGGGTAGTAGGATTAGTTTCTAGGCTAGTCCTGTGGTCCAAAATGGCCTAAGTTTGACCGTTTGTAAGCTATTTAGCTTTTAGTGTTTTACATAAAAAAAAAATTTAGAAATAAAATAACAATATAAACTAAATAACGCGATTAAAATTAGGTAGGACTTATAGTAGGATCTGTTTCAAAGGTTGGGCCGTGGTCAAAAACGTCCTAACCCCTGCCGTTCCTAAAATACAGGTGTTTTAGTATTTGGTTTTTTTTATTTTCCTTCTTCTTCTTTTTTTTTTTCTGAAGAGGTTGAAGTAGGATCGGTTTTAAGGGCTAGGCCGCAGTCAGAAAAATCCCAACCCTTGCAGATTCAGAGATACGGGCCTACAAGTGTTTCTTAACTTTTTGCGGTTGGTAAACTGGTTTAAACCGAAATATTTTCGCGCGCTGATGCGACAAAAATCTAAAATTTATATAAATCTATAATACTAAACGTGCACGACCTACCCACAAAATTTTGACCTAGGTCGTCACTGCTAATCTATTTTAAAATGACTAACAAACTAAACTACAACCGCAAAAAGCTAAAATACCTATCACTTAACCTAAACTTATCTTAAAAATCCGCTGAAGGTGCCTCCCTGGTCCTGGTAACGTCCTCTTCAGTGTAGTGCGGTCAAATGTGCCAAAAGGTCACTGAATCAGTGACCTTGCGACCGCGTGAGAGTTGTTTTTTTGGCGATAACCCAGCCGTCCTGCGTGGAAATTTTCAGGAGATGGTGTTGCCTGAAAGGGCTTCGCAGGACGCTTCTAGCCGTGGTATAAAAACACTGGGTTACCGCTGTAGTTTTTCCACAAAAGCACTTTGAAATTTTACGACTCAACAAAAACCACTATTTCGCGAATAACTCCGCGGTCACAACACTAGGAGCGGCGCGGTTTTCACAAGCGTGTGCGCCTTCTCTCTCCGCAACTTTTGGTATATGACCCGGGCTATTTGGAACACTTTATCCCACAACTTTGGTTTTCGAGGCGCGAGGTAGCTCTTTTACTCGCCGGTTTTGGAGGCGCCAGGAGCTGGACTCGGTTAGGTTAGGTTAGGTTAGGTTAGGTTAGGTTAGGTTAGGTTAGGTTAGGTTAGGTTAGGTTAGGTTAGGTTAGGTTAGGTTAGGTTAGGTTAGGTTAGGTTAGGTTAGGTTAGGTTAGGTTAGGTTAGGTTAGGTTAGGTTAGGTTAGGTTAGGTTAGGTTAGGTTAGGTTAGGTTAGGTTAGGTTAGGTTAGGTTAGGTTAGGTTAGGTTAGGTTAGGTTAGGTTAGGTTAGGTTAGGTTAGGTTAGGTTAGGTTAGGTTAGGTTAGGTTAGGTTAGGTTAGGTTAGGTTAGGTTAGGTTAGGTTAGGTTAGGTTAGGTTAGGTTAGGTTAGGTTAGGTTAGGTTAGGTTAGGTTAGGTTAGGTTAGGTTAGGTTAGGTTAGGTTAGGTTAGGTTAGGTTAGGTTAGGTTAGGTTAGGTTAGGTTAGGTTAGGTTAGGTTAGGTTAGGTTAGGTTAGGTTAGGTTAGGTTAGGTTAGGTTAGGTTAGGTTAGGTTAGGTTAGGTTAGGTTAGGTTAGGTTAGGTTAGGTTAGGTTAGGTTAGGTTAGGTTAGGTTAGGTTAGGTTAGGTTAGGTTAGGTTAGGTTAGGTTAGGTTAGGTTAGGTTAGGTTAGGTTAGGTTAGGTTAGGTTAGGTTAGGTTAGGTTAGGTTAGGTTAGGTTAGGTTAGGTTAGGTTAGGTTAGGTTAGGTTAGGTTAGGTTAGGTTAGGTTAGGTTAGGTTAGGTTAGGTTAGGTTAGGTTAGGTTAGGTTAGGTTAGGTTAGGTTAGGTTAGGTTAGGTTAGGTTAGGTTAGGTTAGGTTAGGTTAGGTTAGGTTAGGTTAGGTTAGGTTAGGTTAGGTTAGGTTAGGTTAGGTTAGGTTAGGTTAGGTTAGGTTAGGTTAGGTTAGGTTAGGTTAGGTTAG
>CANUEU010000006.1:37500-45000 GCA_948098915.1 Lampropteryx suffumata
CTATGGATAAATTTAATCACAAAATCGATTGCGAATGCTTCTTTATACTAATATTTTTAATGATATACATTTTTTTTTTTTTTTTTTTTTTTTTTTATATTCAAGGCCCTCGTAGGGCTATATAGGCTTGTACTATTTACACTTATTACTATACTTAACTATGGACAAATTTAATCACATAATCGATTGCGAATGCTTCTTTATACTAATATTTTTAATGATATACATTTCATCGTAAACACTAAATCTTATTGTTATTTTATTGTATTAATCTTTTTGTTTGGGGAATGTGTACTCTGTCATAGGATCGTAAGATTCTAGCTTTCCACATTCCCCATTTAATATCCTTTTCATTTCCCATCTTATTACCTGTCTTATTTATCCTTTTTTCTTATACATATGTATATTCATATTGCTATAATTATTTTACAATATTTACAATATGTATCAATTACTTAAATAATATATCTATTTATTTCTTGCTATTACTTTATTTGCCACGTTTGTGCAATATGTTAAAAATGTATTTCTTATGCGTTTGTTTCGTACAATTTCACTTATGTTTTCAATCGTTATTTTTACACCTATATGTTTTTCAGTTTCATATCTCGCGAGGCCATAGGCGGGACAGTCTAAGAGTATGTGTTCTATAGTTTCATTTTTGTCGGGCTCGCATATGCATGATGGGTTTTCCTTACACTTGAACCTATTTAAGTATTCGGAAAACCCACCATGGCCTGTCATTACTTGTGTTAGAACACCTGTAGGCTTAATTTCTCGTACTATTTCATAAGCTTGGATTGCGTCTGGGAAAAACACTTTCGTGGTCGCACCTCTTTCACTTGACTTATATCTCCGGTTCCACTCGTCAAGCGTTCCAATGCGGATTTGTCGCTTTATGGACGAGACCGGACACAGATCATATTCGGGTTTTGTCTTCAGTTTTAGTGCTGCGTCTTTTGCTAACTGATCGGCTCTCTCGTTCCCCTCTAGTTCTGCATGAGCTTTGATCCAGAAGAGCGTGATGAGTTTTTGCTGTGTTTGGCACTTTTTCAGGTTTTGGCGGATTTCCATGGCTAGGGGATGGAGAGTGCTATGGTTCGTTATCGTTTCCAGGGATGATCTTGAATCGCTAAAAATTCCAAAGCTCGCTTCTGGGCGCTTTAAAATTTCCCTAGTGGCCTTGCATATGGCCAATAATTCCGCCTGGTAGACCGTGCAGTAAGACGGCAGCTTCAATTTTTGGCTTTTGATTTCTGCTTCATTACTCCAAAAAGACAGTGCAGCTCCAACCTTACCATCAATTTTGCTGCCGTCTGTATATATTTGAACTGCTTGGGTACTATGTGCACGTACTTGTTCTTGGTCCACCAGGCACATGAATTTCAGGTCCATATGTTCGGCTGGGTGGGGTGATGTGGTATATTTAGCCATTTGTTCTACCTCTCCGTCTCCCGGGACTAACCCGGACATGCCCCTCTTCGCCTCATATAGGGCGGCTGCCTCTTGTATTCTGAGGTCGAGGGGTAGTATTCCAGCTAGCACCAGTGCTGAGTTCAGAGAAGCAGTTCGATACGACTTGCACAGCTTTTGTGCAAACCCTCTTTGGACCGCATTCAGCGCTTTTTGAGTGCCCAGTTTTTTAGCAGATGGGGCCCATACACTAGCCGCATACATAATCACAGGCTCGACCACCGCAGTGTAGATAACGCGTATGACGTCCGGATGGAGGCCCCAGCTTATCTTAGCTGCTCTAGATAGCTGCTTGTAAAAATTTAGCGCCTTTTTGCAAACGTTTGCTACGTGGCTGTTAAAAGTCAGCTTGTTGTCAATTGTCAGACCTAAGATTTTAATCTCCTGCGACATGCCTATGCTGATCCCGCCCATGCTCAGAATTGGGGTGTCGTACTTAAGCTTGCGTGTTAGAACCATAGCGTGTGTTTTATGTGGTGCAAAGTTTAGCTTGTTTCTTACTCCCCATTCCCGAACATAAGCCAGAGTCGCATTTGCACGTTGCTGAATATTCTGTGCAGTATCTCCATCAAATACCAGGACCACATCATCAGCGAACGCCTGACAATAATCTCCACGGTTTTCCAGTCCTTTGAGTAGCGGGTCGAGCAAGAGATTCCAAAGTATTGGTCCCCCAATCGATCCCTGGACGCAACCTTTGGATGTTGATTTTTCGATCTCTTCGCCTGCATATCGGACCCTCACTTTTCTATTTTCCAGGTAACTGTCTACCACTCTCCTTACATTTATGGGACACTTTTCAACTGTCTACCACTCTCCTTACATTTATGGGACACTTTTCCTCAGCTAGTCGTACTTTTATTGCTGGCCACCATGCGCTATCAAAGGCTCCCTCTATGTCTAGAGAAATCATCGTAACAAGTTTTTTCTGCTGCAGCTTTCCGCGTATATATTCCATCAAATCATAGAGAGAGTCTTCGGTGCTCCGCTGGGGCATAAAACCGTACTGGCGAGTACTCATCCTCGGGAGTATGTGCCACTTAATTCTACTCACAAGCATTTTCTCCAATACCTTTCCCATCACTGGCAACAACCCAATCGGCCTGTAGGATTTAGGGTCTGTGTAGTTATCTTTTCCAGGTTTCTTTAGTACTATCACCGTCGCTTCTTTCCAGGTGTTTGGAAAGTAAGCCAGTTCTAGGCACTTGTTTGCCAGTGATAGGAAGATTTCAGGGTCTTCATTTATTGCATGCTCGCAAATGTCTGCCGTCAAACCATCTGATCCCGGGGCTTTTTTCGGGTTGAAGCTGGTCACGGCGGCTTTTAGTTCTTCTGGAGTAAATGGTGGGTCGTGAGACTCAGCATGCTCTATTCCATTTACATGTTTTGCCAATTCTCTGGTCCGCGTGTGAAACTCTTTGTCTTCTTCCTCTTTGTCCTCTGGGTAAAAAGTGTTTGTTAGCTTTTTTGCAGATTCAGTAGGATTTAGCGTTTTCCCCCCCTCAATCAATAACTGATCTTCCTGTCTTTTTACAGTCCTTCCTATAACTCTGTATATCCCTTCCCAGAGGCCTTCCTTGTCCTGTCTTTCACAGAACCCTTTCCAGCTTTCTGTTTGTGCCTTTTTTACCTCTGATTCATATTGTTCTTTCTTTTGCAGGTACTCTTCAACTACTTTGGCTCGGCGGACCGGCGCTGCGCATCGGATTCTACGCTTTCTTGTGGCTACTTCCTTTTTCAGAATATCGAGTTCTTCATTCCACCATGGCGAGGTAAGTGTGGTCTTTAGTTTATTTTCTGGTATTGCCTTTTTGCATGCTAATGTTATTATGTTTATATAGTTTTTTGTTATGTTCTCTAGCTGTATTGTATTGTTTATTTTGCTGATTTCTCCTTTATTAATGTTATTTTCTTGTTGCAACTGGGCCAATTTCTCATGAAATTGATTCCAGTTTGCTTTTTTACTGTTGTATTTTCTGGTTGTTCGACTAATGTTTATGCTTTTTGCTTTTGAGACTAATATTTTAAATGTTATTGTGTTGTGGTCTGAACTCGTCATCCCGTCGTCTATTTGCCAGTCTTCTACCAAGCTCAGAATTTCCGTTGCGCAGGCTGTGACGTCCACAAAGCTGCTGTAGATTTTTCCTCCCCTTATGGTCTCAAAAGTGGGGGTATCGCCCTCATTCAGTACCTGCATACCCATTTCATTCAAAGTTCCAGCCATTTCTTCTCCTCTATAGTCTATCCTCGCACTGCCCCACCATGTACTCTTGGCATTAGCATCTCCTCCTATAATAAGTTTTCGTCCAAAGTGTCGTTCGATGCTTTGCAACTGCTTAAGGTATGGTTCTATTGGGTTTGGGTCTGGTTCAAAGTAGAATGAAGCTACTACAATCTCCCAAGTCGTTGATCGGATCTTCACCACTACGATGTTAGATGTGGTAAAATCAGGGCAGGGGATGACATCCATATTATCGTCGAATACGGCAATGGCCGCTTTGATGGTGTCAGTCGTTTGGTTGGTATCCTGATAGATTCTGGCCCCTTGGTAGTGCTTCATTCTCCCTATTGCACCCACGTATGGCTCTTGGAGCAGCGCGAAGGCCATCTTTCTGTTGTTAGCTTCGAGCATTAGTTCTTCCGTAGCTAGAGCTTTCCTCTGTAGGTTTGCTTGGGCAATGTAGTATGGCTTTATGCTGGTTGTTGATTGCCGATTTTCAACCTGGACCACCTTAGCAGTACGCTATGGTGGCTCTGGCCAGAGCGTCCCACTTTTTCCTAATGAGGCATTCCTGGCTAAATGCGTTATGGTCAGATTTATCTACCTTGGCGTGTATGCAATTACAGCAGGATGGAACTTCGCCTGCGAGCCAGTTTGGACATTCTGTCTTTATGTGGGGCCCCCCACAGTGGCTACACTTTTCCTGCGTTTCCTTGCAGAAACGCCTGCTGTGGCCGTATCCGAGGCAGAGCGAGCACTGTACTAGTGGCGACTGGTCGGCCACTCGTACTCGCTGGAGGTCTATGTGGACGGTTTCCGCTTCCACCATACGTTGCCAAAGCTGTGGAGACACCCTCATAACTACATGGCTTGTGTGTGGGTTTCGCGTGCGCTTTTTATAAGCAATCTCCGCTTTGTCATTTTCACCCAACTCCTTGAAGAGGTTTTTGTTTTGATTCCTCAGAGCGCTAAGGATGTCGTCATCGCTGTTATATTGCAGCACGTCTCTGAGGATCACTAGTGGGTCTTTGTTCCTTATTTCTTCCACATTGAGGTGTTCTTTTGCTGTCTCTAGCCTTTCCTTTAGCTTTTGTCTTTCGTTTTCCGTTCTACAACCTACTATCACTTTTCTGTCTTTTGCTTTTCTGACTTTTTCTACTGTAATCCATCCTTCTTTTGCATCAACCACTTTTCTTATTCGGTTCAGGACTTCTTCTCCAGTCTCTGACTCGTCCTTGGCAGTAACCACTACCGAGTGCAGAGCTGTCTGTCCGGAGGGCTGCCTCCTGGCAGGTTGAGCCACTACACTTGCATAGGTCACCTCCTCCAGGGCCTTCTGTTGTTTCTCCATTGCCTGTTTTAGGCCCTCCATACGTTCGTTGTTATCTTTAATCAGCTTACTATGTTCTTCCATGATCTTTAGCAGTTCTTTATGAGCAGGCGGGGATGAGGGTAGCTGGTCCAGCAATTCTATCGACTCTCCTTTCACGTTATCTTCAGCCTCCTGCTCCTTACCTTGCTTAAGACTTTTCATTTCGGCTTCCTTTACCAGCTGGTACAGCCGCTCCACCGACCGCGTTACCTCCGTTTTGATTTCGGTTTTGATGTTACGCGCACTGCCCAGTTGGAGCTTTGCTGATTGTAGGCAAGCTCTAGCCTCTGCCGTCTTGTTCGCATACTTAGGCTTTACCGGTACCGATGGACCTCCGCTCGCCTCTAGCGGGGCTAAACGGTTGTTCGCCGGGACCGGCTCGGCCTATGCTGCGCCTCACACCTGAGGATTGTGTTTGTGCCCTGGAAGGTCCTGCTGTCTGATCTGGAGATTTCTGGGGGTCAGGGCCTGGCTTGTCCTTTGACGATTTAACAGGGGTGCGGATTCCCAACATTTTGCTTATTTAAAAGAGTCAAGGTCAAAATCAAAAAGTTTGTAAAAGTTATAAAAATCTTAAAATTATATTGGTTGTTTTTATATACTAATAGATAGGCCTGTAAATGACCTATGCTATGCAAAAAACCGCGCCCTGATCGGAGTTACGGTTCGCGAGATATGACGCTTTTTAGTTTTCCAAGATGGCGGACAAGATGGCCGCCAAAGATTTATAACCTCTGTATCTCCGTCAATTTTAATCCTAGAGAAACGAGGTTTTGGCTGGGGTACCTATCACGTCCTGGTCTACAATCTCGCAATCCTAGCTAAACTAAAAAATTTAGAAATTTAAGTAGGTTTTTGAAATTTTCAAAAAACTGAATTTCTCCGTAACTATCAGATATAAAAATCTAAAATTTTCAGGGTAGTTAAAACACCCCTAGAAGTACCTCTATACTATGTTTTAGTATAGGTTGTTACTGCAGATTTTTACTTATTCGACTACGAAGAAAAAATTTCCTACCTACCTTTTCAAAACTCGATAACTTGGCCTATACTTAACTTATCTTAAATCTAAAAAAGCCTCCCGGTTCTCTTCGGTGTCCTCTTCGAGATGGTGTTGTCCTCTGCTGTCTGCGGGCTGTGGTTCAATGACCTCGTGGCCACGTGGTTTCTGGTTTTTGGTGTTTATCTCAGCGCTGGAGTGCCGGAAAAATCCAGGTGATATACCAAACGAAGGAGCTCAATGAGACCTATCGTCCGGTATATTAAAAACTGGTGGTCGTCGCTGATATTCACGAGATAAATCACTTTTTCACTTCACAATTTTTCAAAAAATCACTTATATGCTCATAACTCAGCCAAACAAACGAGTTAAGACAAACGGTTTTCACAGTTGTATGCGCTGCGTGTTTCCGCAACTTTTGATATATCACAAGCTATTAAAAGTGCAAAATTTCTAATTTTCGGGAATTTTTTCGTGCGGACCGGCTCGTTTTCGTGGCGCTCCGGGTGGCGGTTCGAAGCGGAATGGGTTAGGTTAGGTTAGGTTAGGTTAGGTTAGGTTAGGTTAGGTTAGGTTAGGTTAGGTTAGGTTAGGTTAGGTTAGGTTAGGTTAGGTTAGGTTAGGTTAGGTTAGGTTAGGTTAGGTTAGGTTAGGTTAGGTTAGGTTAGGTTAGGTTAGGTTAGGTTAGGTTAGGTTAGGTTAGGTTAGGTTTTTTTTTTTTTTTTTTTTTTTTTTTGCGTTAGGGGGGGGAAATCCTCATGGATACCCTTGCGGGTTATGTCGGACTCTTACCGACTAAAACCCTAACCCCTGTGCGTGAAATCCTCTGACGTAATCAGAGACTTTGTCATTCTTAGTATAATTGTGCATGTTTTAACATATACGAGGCCTCATGAGGCTAATGGGCTAAAATTTATTTTAATTTAACATTGACTAGAGAGCACAATATATTAATACAGTTTCCTACTTACTAATATCACATTAACTTAATCTAACAGTTTATAACAAATTGCTTATTCTACTTATTCTAACATATTACTATAACTAATTCATTTTTATGCAGTTAATGTATTTTCAAAATATATCCTAACATAAATAAATACTAGTTATATTAATTGCCAGACTAGAATGCAGAATGAATTGTGTAAATTGTTTGTGTATGAGGTACTCTACTACCTCCTTAGCTCTTCTAGCTTCTCTTTCTTTTTGGCTCGTTGCAACCTCCTTCTTTGGTTTGGCGAGTTTTTTAGGGATATGGTAATGTGCCTCTGTTTTGGGGATACTTACCCCGCACGTCTGTGTTTCTGTGTTTGTGTTTGATTTTACTGTGTGGATTAATGTGTCTGAAGTGTCAACGTTGTGTGTCTGTTTAGTGTAATTGTCGCGCTGAAACTGTGCCCTTTTCTCATGAAAAGGGGCCAAGTTTTCATTGCT
>CANUEU010000006.1:47500-50000 GCA_948098915.1 Lampropteryx suffumata
AGGCCTTAGGCTATTAGGGCTAACATTATTTATAACGGTTTAAAAAGAACATGGTTTGGAACAGGTTTGACATGTGACTTATACTATTTATTACATACGTTAAAAGATGCTATCCGCTACTTACTATTATTATCACACAAACTCAGTATCATACAATTTATTTGACTAGAGAAACGCTAAACTATATCCTACACTATATCTTACTTGATAATTAAACTTATTTAATACTATGCTAAGAAGCGTATTATTCACAATACATTCTAACATAATTAAATACAGTTTTTTAGTCAGTCTGTTAGTCTGTCAAAGGCGAGCTTCTGCTTGGGTTTGGGAATACTAACACCGCACGCCTGTGTTTTTGTGCTCGTGTTTGATTCTATTGTGTAATCTAGTGTTTGTTGTGCTTCTGTGGTGTGTATCTGTTTTGTGTTTGTGTTATTGTTTTTCAGCAACTGGGCCTTTTTCTCACGAAGAAGGCAACAGTTGGCTTTTGTGCTGTGAGTGTGAATTTGTGTTGTGCGGTGTACGTATATCCCGTCCTTGGTTTAATGCGGTTTCTCTCAGCAATACGCCACCGTGGATCGGGCCAGAGCATCCCATTTCCTCCTGACCACGCATTCATTACTGAATGCGTTGTGGTCAACTCTGGCCTGGTTGGCGTGTACACAGTTTGTGCATTCTGGGTCCCTTCCCGAAGTCCAGTTCTCGCAGTCCGACCTCATGTGGGGCCCCCCACAGTGGCTGCACTTTTCGACGGTGTCTTTGCAGAACCGTCGCCCATGCCCGTAACCCAGGCACATCGAGCACTGGATTAATGGCGACTGGTCTGCAACCGTCACTCGCTGCAGGTCGATCATTGCAGATCCTGCATCGGTCAAGCGTTTCCACATGTTAGGGGACACCCTTAAGACCACGTGGCCCGTCTGTGGGTTTTGGGTCTTTTTCCTGAAGAGGACTTCGGATTTAGTCTGATTCTGGTCTATGTCATGCAGAATTTTCCGGTTTTGTGCCCAGAGCGCACCAATGATGTCCTCGTTGGTGTTGTATGAGAACACATTTTTTAGGATGACTAGTGGGTCTTTATTTTTCATCTCCTCGACCGTTAGGTAGTCCTCGGTCTTTTTTAACTTTTCTTTGATCTTGTCTCGTTCTTCCCTCGTTCGGCACCCCACAATAACCTTTCTATCCTTAGCCTTGCGTATACTTTCCACCGCCACTCCACCCTCCTTGGCGTTCACTGCAGTCCTTATCCTCCGGATGATCTCTTCCCCAGTCTCCGTCTCATCCTTGGCAGAGATCACCACGGAGTGAAGTGCTTTCTCTGTCTGCCGCGTTTTGGGCAGCCCCGCGACGCTGGCATAGGAAGCTCTGTCTTGCCTCTCTATGGTCTCTTTGAGGTTCTCCATCTTCTGGGTATTTTCGGTTATGAGCTGGGCTTGTTTCTCCAATCGTTCGAATAAACTCTTGGAGAAACAATCCATATCAACCTTCGCCAGTGATTTACTCTCTTCTAGAGCGTCCGGTGCGTCGGTTTGTACCCCCATTTCGGCGGATGTATCTTCCACTCTTGGAGGGAGTGACGGTCTAGAACGCTTGATGAGGTCAAATTCTTTTACTAATTCTAACAGCCTGTCCGCTTTACCCAAGATTTCTTTCTTTATCAACCCGTTTATATTCTTAGATTTTTCGAGCTGTCTCACGATCTCTTTAACACAAGCTTCCGCCTCGGCCTTCCTGTCAACTGGCTTCGGTTTTACAGTCTCTTTAAGTGGGCTCCGCTCTACTCTGTTAGTTTTTGGTAGCACCAACTTTAGTTTGACTTTACCGACTTCGTCAACGGGCTTTTTAGGTGTTGTTGAAAGCCGTGACGGGGCATGTGTTCCGACAGCCTCCAGTCTCTCAATACTACGTCTTACTTTTGAGTTTTTACTAGGGTCTGGTGTTGTCCTAATGGGGCCCGACGGTCCTGCCCTCTCCGCCTGGTGCACGGTGGGCTTTTCGTCGCGTTTGGGGGCGCTTGGGGTGCGGATGGCTACCATCTTGGATATTTATATCAGAGGACTAGTCTAAAATACTTAAAATTAAAATAAAATAATTGGTACAAAAAGTGTACGGATGTCAAAAAAATTAAAAAATAAAATAAAAGTTAAAATACGTAAGGTCAAAATAAAAGCAAAACACGGTAAAACACAATAGAATATAACGTAGGCACAGCCTAATTTCGTCAACATAAAATTTAAAATTAAATATCACACTAAAATTTAAAATGTAATTAAGGCGCGTCCTAGTAGTGTCAGGTGTTGATTTTGGGTTTAGGCGGAATTTTCTTTTTCGACACCCTGTATAATTTTTATTTTTATTTATTTTTCACCCTGTATAGAAAAGTTTTTTTTTTTTTTTTATTTTTGTTGTGTTTGTCTTATAGTAGGATCTGTATCAAGGGTTAAGCCGCGGTCAAAATGTTTCTAACCCTTGCCGTTCCCGAGATACAGGTCCTTAC
>CANUEU010000006.1:55000-80397 GCA_948098915.1 Lampropteryx suffumata
CACTAGTCTGTTTTGCAGGTAACTGTCTATGACTCTCCTGATATTAAGTGGACACTTTTCCTCAGCCAGTCTGACTCTTATTGCTGGCCACCATGCACTATCGAAGGCTCCCTCTATGTCTAATGATATCAAAGTTATAAGCTTCTTTTGTCTTAGCTTTTCGCGTATATGTTCGATTAGGACATAGAGAGAGTCCTCCGTGCTTTTCTGGGGCATGAAGCCATACTGGCGAGTACTCATCCTTGGGAGTATGTACCATTTTATTCTGTTTACCAACATTTTTTCTAGAATCTTCCCCATCACTGGCAACAGTCCAATCGGCCTGTATGCTTTTGGGTCTGTATAGTTTTCCTTCCCGGGTTTTCTCAACACCACCACTGTTGCCTCCTTCCAGATATTTGGAAAGTGGCCCAGTTCTAGGCACTTGTTTGCCAGTGATAGGAAGATTTCACTTTTCTGGCCAATTGCGGATTGGCAAATATCAGCTGTCAGGCCATCTGATCCCGGGGCCTTTTTTGGGTTGAAGCTGGTCACTGCGATTTTTAGCTCTTCTAGGGTAAATGGTGGGTCATAGTTTTCATTATGGCCTGACCTTCGCTATCTTCCTCCTTGTTGTCCTCAGGATAAAACGTGTCCGCTAGTGTTGTTGCTGACTCCTTAGGATCTAGCGTTTTTCCTTCTCTGATAAGTAACAAATCCTCCTGTCTCTTGTTTGTTCTTCCTATGACCCTGTATATCCCTTCCCAAAGTCCTTCCTTGTCCTGTTTTTCACAGAACCCCTTCCAGCTCTCAGTTTGTGCCTTTTTTGTTTCTGACTCATATTGTTCTTTCTTTTGCAGGTACTCTTGGACTACTTTGGCCTTGCGGATTGGCGCTGCGCATCGGATTCTTCTCTTCCTGGTAGCAACTTCTTTTTTCAGGATGGCGAGTTCTTTCGTCCACCACGGCAAGGTGAGTTTGCTCTCAGATTTATATTTTGGTATATTGTCTTTGCATGCCTGTTTTATTATATTTATGTAATTTTTTGTTATATTCTCTAGTTCTATTGTATTGTTGATTTTAGTGATTTCTGCTTTACATATATTGTTTTCTTCTTGCAACTGAGCCAATTTCTCATGAAATTGGCTCCAGTTTGCTTTTTTTGTGTTATATTCCCTAGTTGTTCGACGAATATTAATGCTTTTTGATTTTGTTACTCTAATTTTAAATATTATTGTATTGTGGTCTGAACTCGTCATGCCCTCATCTACTCTCCAGTCTTCTACCAGGCCCAGCATCTCCGTTGCGCATGCCGTGACATCCACAAAGCTGCTGTACGCTTTGTCACCCCTTATGGTCTCAAATGTAGGGGTGTCGCCTTCGTTTAGTACCTGCATGTCCATCTCGATTAGGGTTCCGGCCATTTCATCACCTCTTTGATCCACTCTCATGCTTCCCCACCATGTGCTCTTCGCATTAGCGTCTCCGCCTACGAGAAGCATTCGTCCAAAAGCCTTTTTGATCCTTTTCAGTTGCTCCAGGTATGGCTCAATCGGTTCAGGGTCTGGCTCAAAGTAAAAGGATACTACCACGATTTCCCATGTCTTTGATCGGATCTTCACCACTGCGATGTTGGTCGTGGTGAATTCCGGACAGGGGATGACATCCATTTCGTTGTCAAATACTGCAATGGCTGCTTTTATGGTGTCTGTTGTTGTCGCGTGTTGGTATATCCTTACTCCCTGGTAGTCTTTTACTCTTCCTATAGCCCCCACATATGGTTCCTGGAGCAAAGCGAAAGCTATTCTTTTTTCATTTGCCTCAAGCATAAGTTCTTGGGTTGCCAGTGCCTTTCTCTGCAAGTTTGCTTGGGCTATGAGGTATGGTTTGGTACTTGTATTGGATTGCTGAACTCTGCCATGAACCACCTTAGCAATATGCTATGGTGGCTCTGGCCAATGCTTCCCACTTCCTTCTAATCGGGCACTCCTGACTGAAGGCATTATGATCCGTTTTTTCGGCTTTTGCGTGCATACAGTTGCAACATGATGGGGGCGCTCTCGCAAGCCAGTCCTCACACTCTGCTCTCATGTGGGGACCCCCACAATGGCTGCACTTCTCCAGTGTTTCCTTACAGAAGCGTCTGCCGTGTCCATATCCCAGGCAGAGCGAGCATTGTACTAGTGGCGACTGGTCTGCCACTTTTACTCTCTGGAGGTCTATGTGGACGGACTCTTCGTCAACCATTCGCTGCCAAAGTTTTGGGGATACCCTCATGACTATGTGACCGGTGTGCGGGTTCCTTGTGCGCTTTTTATATGCTATCTCTGCTTTGTTTTCAGTTTCTTTTAGTTCCCTGAAAAGGTTCTTGTTTTGGTTTCTTAACGCGCTTAGAATTTCCTCGTCACTGTTATACAGCAATACGTCTTTTAGGATTACGAGGGGATCTTTGTTTTTGATTTCTTCTACTTTCAGGTGTTCTTCCGTTTTCTTTAGTCGTGCCTTAAGTTTCTGTCTTTCTTCCTCTGTTCGACATCCTACTATAACTTTCCTATCTTTTGCTTTTCTGATCTTTTCAACTCTAACCCATCCTTCTTTTGCGTCTACAGCTTCCCTTATTCTATTAAGAACTTCGTCTCCGGTCTCTGTCTCATCTTTGGAAGTAACTACTACTGAGTGGAGCGCGGTCTGTTCAAGGGGCTGCTTCCTTGTAAACGCCGCTGCCGCACTCGCGTATGTTTTCCTTTCCAGGGTCTCTTGGAGTTTTTCTATTTTCTCATTGTTTTCTTTTAGTAGTTTTACGTGCTCTTCTATTTTTTTGGCTAACTCACATTCTCCTTTTAATTTTTCTGGCTCTTTATCTATCGTAGGCTCTGATTTATTCTCTTTTTCCTTTAGTTGTGTCCTTCCTTTCACTAATTCGGATTCCTTGACTAGTACGTACAGTCTTTCCACCGCTTGTAGAACCTCTGCTTTTATCTCAGTTTTAATATTCCTGGAGTTTCCTAAATTAAGTTTGGCTTTTACTACGCAAGCTCTTGCTTCCGTAAGCCTGTCTACGAATTTAGTAGACTCCTGGGTTTTTGGGCTCTTCCATGTTTCTACCGGAGTTCTAGCTGGCCCTGCTTTGGTCTCCTGTGAGAGCGTTCTTTTCGTTTTCGGCTTCTGGGAGTCAGCTAGCGTTGTAGGTTTTGGAGACAGCTTTGTGGTTTTCTCCGGTTTCCCGGACTCCCACTCTCCAATGCTTTTCCGAACGCTTGGTTGACCCGTCTTGTCTGTTTTCGTTGTGGGTTCTACCTGTTCCAGAGGCTTTTCAATCAACGTCGCTTGGTTTTCGGTCATCTGTGTTTCGGCGTTTTCGATGTCTCCTGTCGATGATTTTACTGGTGTCCGGTATCCAAACATGATTAGAATGGTCAGAGGGACGTGTCAATAATAAAAATATATAAAATAAAGTTTGTAAAAGTTGTAAAAATTTTTAAAAGGAAAATAAAGTATGCAAGACTCTATGTAGAGTCTGTCTTAGAATTTAGTCGGACTACTCTAAGTGTATCCTGTCAACTGTAAAAACCCGCGTTCGAATTGAAGCCTTGGTCACGGAGATACGGAACTTCAAATTTATAGGGGGGGAAGGGGGGGTTCGTTTTGTAAATTTTTTACACTGTACTAATTAATGTAATGCTATGTTAAGTTCTATTTTTCTATTGTAGTGCTTATATCTAATAAATTACACCAAATAAGATCTTAAATTAATTTAAGTGAGGGGGGGGGGATTTTTTGGGGTGGGTCGAAAGTACACGGGGAGGGGATTTTTTCACATATATATATATTATATATATATGAAGGTCGATGCCAAAAAACTCGTAACTCGCACCGTTTCCGAGTTATTACGGTTTAAAGTTTTTTGCGGTTGGTAATCCTAATCTAAATTAAATAAATCCAAGCGCCTGCACTTTAAAAATCTAAGATTTTGGCAATTTGAAGGCCAATATAAGAGCTATCTCTAAACAAAATTTTGATACAGGTCGTCGCTGAAGAAATCGAATAAATGAGTTTACCAGCTAAATCCTAACCGCAAAAAACTTTACTTAACTTTGCTTAACGATAACTTATACCTTAATTAACCTATCCAAAAACTGAAAGTGCCTCCGGGGTCTTGGCCGCGTTCTCCAGGAGATGGCGTAGTCAGATCTTGTGTGACGTCACGGGATCGATGACCTGGTGGCCACGTGGGAGTTGTTTTTTTGCCGATTTCTCGGCGGCGGAGCGTGGGAAAAATCCAGCGATGGTACCCCAAGAAAGGTCTTCACAAGGAGCTTCTGGCCGTGCCAAAAAAGCAATAGGTCGTCGCTGCAGAATCGCCGCAAACTCACTTTGAATTTTCAAAATTTCGAAAAAATCACAAATTTACACACAATTTCGCGGTTTTCAACTTTAGCGCTGCGCGGTTTTCGATGGCGTGTGCGCCTTGTCGTTCCGCAACTTTTGGTATGCGTTTCGGGTACTTTCGAACACTTTGACCACTCAAAACGATTTTTCTCGCGCGGAACAGCGTCTCAGAGCTGGCGGTTTGTCTACGTCTGGAGTTAGACTGGGTTAGGTTAGGTTAGGTTAGGTTAGGTTAGGTTAGGTTAGGTTAGGTTAGGTTAGGTTAGGTTAGGTTAGGTTAGGTTAGGTTAGGTTAGGTTAGGTTAGGTTAGGTTAGGTTAGGTTAGGTTAGGTTAGGTTAGGTTAGGTTAGGTTAGGTTAGGTTAGGTTAGGTTAGGTTAGGTTAGGTTAGGTTAGGTTAGGTTAGGTTAGGTTAGGTTAGGTTAGGTTAGGTTAGGTTAGGTTAGGTTAGGTTAGGTTAGGTTAGGTTAGGTTAGGTTAGGTTAGGTTAGGTTAGGTTAGGTTAGGTTAGGTTAGGTTAGGTTAGGTTAGGTTAGGTTAGGTTAGGTTAGGTTAGGTTAGGTTAGGTTAGGTTAGGTTAGGTTAGGTTAGGTTAGGTTAGGTTAGGTTAGGTTAGGTTAGGTTAGGTTAGGTTAGGTTAGGTTAGGTTAGGTTAGGTTAGGTTAGGTTAGGTTAGGTTAGGTTAGGTTAGGTTAGGTTAGGTTAGGTTAGGTTAGGTTAGGTTAGGTTAGGTTAGGTTAGGTTAGGTTAGGTTAGGTTAGGTTAGGTTAGGTTAGGTTAGGTTAGGTTAGGTTAGGTTAGGTTAGGTTAGGTTAGGTTAGGTTAGGTTAGGTTAGGTTAGGTTAGGTTAGGTTAGGTTAGGTTAGGTTAGGTTAGGTTAGGTTAGGTTAGGTTAGGTTAGGTTAGGTTAGGTTAGGTTAGGTTAGGTTAGGTTAGGTTAGGTTAGGTTAGGTTAGGTTAGGTTAGGTTAGGTTAGGTTAGGTTAGGTTAGGTTAGGTTAGGTTAGGTTAGGTTAGGTTAGGTTAGGTTAGGTTAGGTTAGGTTAGGTTAGGTTAGGTTAGGTTAGGTTAGGTTAGGTTAGGTTAGGTTAGGTTAGGTTAGGTTAGGTTAGGTTAGGTTAGGTTAGGTTAGGTTAGGTTAGGTTAGGTTAGGTTAGGTTAGGTTAGGTTAGGTTAGGTTAGGTTAGGTTAGGTTAGGTTAGGTTAGGTTAGGTTAGGTTAGGTTAGGTTAGGTTAGGTTAGGTTAGGTTAGGTTAGGTTAGGTTAGGTTAGGTTAGGTTAGGTTAGGTTAGGTTAGGTTAGGTTAGGTTAGGTTAGGTTAGGTTAGGTTAGGTTAGGTTAGGTTAGGTTAGGTTAGGTTAGGTTAGGTTAGGTTAGGTTAGGTTAGGTTAGGTTAGGTTAGGTTAGGTTAGGTTAGGTTAGGTTAGGTTAGGTTAGGTTAGGTTAGGTTAGGTTAGGTTAGGTTAGGTTAGGTTAGGTTAGGTTAGGTTAGGTTAGGTTAGGTTAGGTTAGGTTAGGTTAGGTTAGGTTAGGTTAGGTTAGGTTAGGTTAGGTTAGGTTAGGTTAGGTTAGGTTAGGTTAGGTTAGGTTAGGTTAGGTTAGGTTAGGTTAGGTTAGGTTAGGTTAGGTTAGGTTAGGTTAGGTTAGGTTAGGTTAGGTTAGGTTAGGTTAGGTTAGGTTAGGTTAGGTTAGGTTAGGTTAGGTTAGGTTAGGTTAGGTTAGGTTAGGTTAGGTTAGGTTAGGTTAGGTTAGGTTAGGTTAGGTTTTTTTTTTTTTTTTTTTTTTTTTTTTTTTTTTTTTTTTTGCTTTAGGGGGTGGGAAATCCTCATGGATACCCTTGCGGGTTATGTCGGACTCCGCCTTGTAGGCGACCTACCGACTAAAACCCACCACCCTTTGCGTGTTTCCCTCTGACATGATCAGAGACTGTATTTACTGAGCTGGAATATTTTAACTGCTGTTTTATTTACATTTGCTATGCCCTCGTGGGGCTATATGGCTTAACTAAAATACTTATAACTAATTTACAAATTTTACTGCAACATTATATATCTTTCATTTATCATACTATACACTTTATACATTTATTACATTTATCATACTATACACTTTATACATTTATTACATTTATCATACTATACACTTTTTTTTTTTTTTTTTTTTTTTTTTTTTTTTTTTTTTTTTTTTTTTTTTTTTGTGTTGGTGGAATGTGTACTCTGACATAGAATCTTAAGATCCTAGCTTTCTACATTCCCCATTTTTTTTTTTTTTTTTTTTTTTTTTTTTTTTTTTTTTTTTTTTTTTTTTTTTTTTTTTTTTTTTTTTTTTTTTTTTTTTTTTTTTTTTTTTTTTTTTTTATATCTACATCTAAACTACATTCACATCAGAGCATATCATCATCATCATATATCTATACACAGCTATGTTTTATTTCTCTTTCTTACTACTTCTGTCACTTTGATGCAATACGTCAGGAACTTGTCCCTGTCGTCACCAGCCACTATCTCTGCGTAATTCTTGGGAACTACTTGGGTGCCCAGGTATGCCTCAATGTTGTACCTCTCCAAAGTGTGTATAGGGCACTCAGAGAGGATGTGTACCAGAGTTTCGTCAGTGTCTGGGTCGCAGGCGCACGACGGGCTGTCCTTGCACTTGAAGCGATTCAAGTACGCTGAGAACCCGCCGTGACCCGTGAGCACCTGTGTAGTGTATTGTGTGGATGTGATTTTGCGCGTGATTTTGTAAGCGGCGGTGATGTCAGGAAAGAATAATTTTGTCACCTCGGCCGTGGTACCAGACTGGTAACGCCTATTCCACTCGTCAAGCGTTTCATCCCTGATGAGCCGCTTCACGAACGAAACAGGGCACCTATCGTAATCCGGTTTTCTCTTGGAGTACAAGGCGGCTTCCTTGGCAAGCTGATCGGCCCTTTCATTTCCCTCCAACCCCGCGTGTGCCTTTATCCAGTACAAGTCTACAGACTTGCCCTGTCCAAAAGCTCGCTTAAGGTTTTCACGCGATTCTACAGCTAAGGGGTGGAGGGCAGAGACATTAACGACAGTTAGTAGGGCTGCCATCGAGTCGCTGTACACTCCAAAAGAAACTTCCTTCCTACTCAGTATCACTTCCGAGGCTTTTTTGAGTGCTAGTATCTCTGCTTGATATACTGTGGCATATGACGGCAATGTAAGCTTCACGGCTTTGGTTTCGGCGGCTCCATTCCATAAGGATAGTGCCGCCCCCACCTTACCGTCAATCTTACTTCCGTCTGTGTAAATGAAAATGTCGTGTGCGTGTGTGTGTATCTGTGTGTCTTCGGTGATGTGTGTTATGTCGATGTCTATGTGTTCTGCTGGGTGTGGTGTGTGTAGAAATGAGTGTGGAGTTTCAATGTCTCGGCCACATAGATCAGGCCTGGGCATCCCCCTCCTGGCCTTATAAAGGGCGGCTGCCTCTTTTATACGGAGGTCCAGTGGAAGTGTCCCAGTCAGAACCAGGGCCGAATTGAGGGAAACTGTGCGGTATGCTTTGCACATTTTTTGCGCAAATCCCCGTTGCAACATATCCAGCTGCTTGCGCGTGGAGATCTTGTCCGCAGCCGAGGCCCATGCGCCAGCTGCATACGTTATAACGGGTTCTACCGCCGCCATGTAGATGGTTTTTACAATTTCGTGGTTGAGGCCCCAGTTAACTCTGGCCGCTTTTGTGAGCTGCCTGTAGAAGCCCGCTGATTTCTTACAAATATTGGCTACATGTGAGTTAAAGGTGAGCTTGTTATCTATTGTGAGGCCCAAGAGTTTGATCTCCGGCTTGTGATCGATCGCTATTCCGCCCATGCTGAGTCGAGGGTTGTCATATTTGAGCTTGTTTGTTATCGTAAGACAATTGGTCTTATGCGCAGCAAATTTAAGTTTATTCTGGACACCCCACGCCTCAACATGTGCGAGAACAGGATTAGCCTGGGCTTGAATCTCTTGGGCCGTGTTTCCTACGAACGACAGCACCACATCGTCAGCAAAAGCCTGCACTGTGATGCCCTTATGCTCTAGGTCTTTTAGGAGTGGGTCCAACAAGAGATTCCACAAGATGGGTCCGGCAATCGAGCCCTGTACACATCCCTTTGTGGTGCACTTGCGAATTTCCTCACCTGCGTAGCGAACGGTCACCTCTCTATTTGACATGTAGTCATCCAGCACTCTTCGTAGGTTTAGCGGACACCCTTCTTCTTTAAGTCTAACCTTTATTGCCGGCCACCAGGCACTGTCAAACGCACCTTCAATATCAAGTGAGACTAGTGTGATTATCTTCCTGTCTTTGAGCTGCGATCGGATGTTATTTACCAGCGTGTGTAAGGAGTCTTCAGTACTTCTCTGCGGCATAAAGCCGTACTGGTGTACGCTCATGTTCGGCAACAAATGGAATTTCATCCGTCCCACTAACATTTTCTCATAAATTTTTCCTAGTACTGGAAGCAAACCAATGGGGCGGTAGGACTTTACCGCTGTGTAGTCGTCTTTACCGGGCTTCTTTAGGATAACTACTGTGGCCCGCTTCCAGTCACTAGGGAAGGAGCCGCTTTGTAAACATTTATTAACAATGCACAGAAACAATTCGGGGTCACTGTTAATAGCCATGCGGCAAATGTCAGATGTCAGTCCGTCTCCACCTGGAGCCTTTTTGGGATTGAAAGCATTGACAGCCATACGTAGTTCAGTGCTAGTGAAAGGGGGGTCCGATACATCAGTATCTGATTCCCCATTTGCAATTTTCGCTTGATTGCGTACGTGCGTATGGATGTCGTTATCGGTGCTCTCAAGGTCCTCCGGGAAGAAGGTCTCCGCGAGATGTTTTGCGGACATCGCTGCGTCTAGCTGTGTTCCTCTGTGCTTCAACAACTGGTCTTCCTCTCTGGCGGTGGTGCGCTTGAGAACCCTATAAATACTGTCCCAGACCGTTTCACGGTCTTGCTGTGTGCAGAAATTTTTCCACGATTTCGTTTGCGCATCCGAAACAGCGGCTTCATACTCCCTTTTGTGTTTCAGATAGTCTTCAACAACAACAGCTCTGCGACGAGGCGCCGCCCATCGGACTCTGCGTTTCATCGTGGCAACGTTCTTCTTCATTTTCGCGAGGTCTTCAGACCACCATGGTAATGAAAGTATGTCTTTTTTCTTTTTAGTGGGTATGGATAATTTAGATGCTTCTACTATGATATTATTAAATTTACATGCTAATTGATCAATTTCTATTTTACTATTTGCTAATTTTATTGTTTCTGTATCTATATGATTTTCTGTGTTTAGTCTAATTAAATTTTCCCTAAATTTCTGCCAATCTGCCTTTTTGGTGTTAAATAGCCTGGTGGTGCGTTCTACTTTCATACCCTTGGATCTTTTTAAGGATATGAGGAAGGTCATAGCATTGTGATCCGAACTAGTCAATCCTTCCTCTACTCGCCACCTTTCCACGAAGTCTAGCAAGTCCTCTGAGCATGCTGTTATGTCGACGTAGCTGGAGTACCGCTTATTCCCTCTGATAGTGTCAAAGGTTGGTATGTTGCCGCTGTTCAAAATGTGCAGGTTACTCTCATGCAACAATCCCGCCATCTCCTCTCCCCGGTTGTCTATCTGGGTGCTCCCCCACCACGTACTCTTGGCGTTGGCATCGCCTCCTATGATCATCTTCTTACCAAAAGATGTGCCTTCTATTTTCTTTAGATGTTCTAAGTAAGGCTCTATGGGTTGATCGGGCTCAAAGTAAAACGAAACAAGGGTTATGTGCCAAGCACTAGTCTTAACCTCTACCACCACGATGTTGTTGGTAGTGAGTTCCGGGTGTTGGGTTACGTCTAGGCTCGAGTCGAAGATGGCAATGACTGCCTTGACGTTTTCTGGACCAGCACTTTGGTATAAGCGGACTCCTCCTTGCGTCTTCATCTGATGCCCGGCGCCCACGTACGGTTCTTGTAAGAGGGCAATGGCTGTGTGTCGTTTGCTAGCCTCGAGTAGTACTTCCTCTGTTGCGAGCCTTTTTCTTTGGAGATTCGCCTGGATTACGTGGTAGGGAGAGTTGCTATAGTTTTTGCTTGGGGCGCCCTTAACAATACTGAACTGCTGACCGCGCCATCCGGTCCCATTTCCTACGGATAGAGCAGTCCATGCTAAAGGCGTTGTGTTCCTTTTGCGTTAGCTGGGCCCGGCAGCAGTTCCTGCAGGAAGGAGGGGCTCCCGCGTCAGTCCATGTAGGGCAGTCCGTTAAAATATGGCCTGCATTTCCGCAATGGCTGCACCAGACCTCCTTCTCCCCGCAGAAACCCCTGCTATGACCATAGCCTAGGCATTGGGAGCACTGTACCAGCGGTGACTGATCCTCCACCTGAATCCTCTGCAGGTCGATGTGCATAAAGCCCATGTTGGTCAGTCTACCCCAGATCTTGGGGGACACCTGTAATACGATGTGGTGCGTGTGGGGGTTGCGGGTCTTCTTTTTATATTTAATTGCGACGCAATTGTCTTCATCACTCAGGTCTTGGAATACTGCCTTATTTTGCTTGCGCATCGCCTCGAGTACCTCGGCGTCAGAGCGTGCTCTGAGGACACTCTTGGCGACGATAAGGGGGTCTTTATTCTTTGCAATCTCTGCTACCAAGTCTTTGCTAGCGTTGTCCAGCCTCTTCTTCACTTTTTCCCTTTCTTCCTTAGTGTCGCATGACATTATTACCTTCCCTCCCTTGGCCTTCCGTATCCTCGATACGGTCACCCATCCTTCCTTCGCGTCTACTGCTTCCCTTATCCTCTCCAGTACGGTATCTCCTGTATCTGCCTCGTTCTTGGAGGTTACGATTACGGAATGCAGTGTAGGGCGTGCATCGATGGCCTTCCGGGGGGTTGCTGCTTGCATTGTGTTCTGGTGCTGTTCCTTCAACGAGCGGATCTCGTCAAGTATGGAGTCTAGTTTGGCGTTTACATTCGAATCCTCTTTCGCACTTCCCTCAGCTAGTTCAAAAGATTCTGTTTTGTCTGCTACAGTTTTGCCGCTCTTATTCATGTCCTCCAAGGTCAACCGAAGATGTTTAAAGGTCTCAGTCAGGTCTCGTTTGATTTCTCCCTTCATGTTTCTTGTGTCTCCCAGTCTGTTGCTGGCGAATGATATCAGCTCGAGCAGCCCGACTAACAACGGCTTACTACGGTTACTCGCGATGACATCACTCGCCGTCAACTCTGGGGTGTTGGTTGGCGGTTTTGGTTTTACCTTGGACACGGCCCCGGTCGAGGTCTTTGTGACGTTCGAGATCTGATGCACCATGACAGTCCCGGTGGTGGCTTTAGCTGTCTGCGATGGTGGTTTCTCCACGGTCTTCCTCTCGTAATTTCCGCTCAACCTGCGTACTGCCGATGTCGCAGGGTTCAAGTCAAAGGTGGTGTTTAGAGGGGGTGCAATGGCCTTCCTCGGACTCGGTTTGGTTACCGGCACGCATGTGCTGAGAGGGGACGTTGTCATTTGTGGCGAGCTGGTGGTGGTGACGCCTTTGGTGATAGATCTACGACCGGTCGAGTTCGCGTTTGGTGTCCGTAACATTTTCGTCCGGGGATGCGTCAACAAGTGATGTAAACTATTTAATTAATCTAGATTAAACCTAATAACGATATTGCGCACGAAAAAATATAAAGTTTTAAGATTAAAAATAAATTTTTAATATCCTCATACAGAATATTGGGCCAAAATCCACTTAAGTGAGCCAAGATGGGAGGGTGGGCGGGCGCGTTTTTAATTTTTCCTGTGCTAATTCTTTCTTTTATCGTTTCAGGTGCTCGCGGGAGTGTTGGATAGCGGCGTATTAGGTGTGGCTGAAGAAAGAATCGACCGGAATCGACTGTAGCGAAGACCTATTTTTCTATGAAACGGTACTTTAAAACTGGCAAAATGCGATTTTAACAGGCAGAACTGTACTTAATAGTCCCCTAATTTAGGTCTCCACCTGCTGGCGCACGTTCTTAAGCCGATGCAATCTGTTTTAAACCTCTAAAACTTCTTAAAATAGCCGAAAATGAATTTTTTAAAATTTTAAAGCCGAAAATATTGTAAAATTAATTTTGTAAATGTGGTCCAAAATGTTTAAGACTGTTGATTAGAAGCACTAGTAGGCACCGTTAGCTGTTATTTACCCTTGATGAAACACTTACAACTCTTTATTTGTGCAGAAAGATGTTATTTTTACACTAACTTAGAGCAGTTTTCGTTCGGGTATGAAGACTTTTGTGAAGGCGGTCGGTCACTTTTTAATTTTTCCTGTGCTAATTCTTTCTTTTATCGTTTCAGGTGCTCGCGGGAGTGTTGGATAGCGGCGTATTAGGTGTGGCTGAAGAAAGAATCGACCGGAATCGACTGTAGCGAAGACCTATTTTTCTATGAAACGGTACTTTAAAACTGGCAAAATGCGATTTTAACAGGCAGAACTGTACTTAATAGTCCCCTAATTTAGGTCTCCACCTGCTGGCGCACGTTCTTAAGCCGATGCAATCTGTTTTAAACCTCTAAAACTTCTTAAAATAGCCGAAAATGAATTTTTTAAAATTTTAAAGCCGAAAATATTGTAAAATTAATTTTGTAAATGTGGTCCAAAATGTTTAAGACTGTTGATTAGAAGCACTAGTAGGCACCGTTAGCTGTTATTTACCCTTGATGAAACACTTACAACTCTTTATTTGTGCAGAAAGATGTTATTTTTACACTGGTTAGGTTAGGTTAGGTTAGGTTAGGTTAGGTTAGGTTAGGTTAGGTTAGGTTAGGTTAGGTTAGGTTAGGTTAGGTTAGGTTAGGTTAGGTTAGGTTAGGTTAGGTTAGGTTAGGTTAGGTTAGGTTAGGTTAGGTTAGGTTAGGTTAGGTTAGGTTAGGTTAGGTTAGGTTAGGTTTTTTTTTTTTTTTTTTTTTTTTTTGCGTTAGGGGGGGGAAATCCTCATGGATACCCTTGCGGGTTATGTCGGACTCTTACCGACTAAAACCCTAACCCCTGTGCGTGAAATCCTCTGACGTGATCAGAGACCTTATTTGTCAGAAAGTGATTGTTAGTAGCTAGAGAAAACTCAACCCTCATGGGACATAAACATATCGGTGCAATAGCTTAATTTTAAGACAGGGCTAATTCTAGGTGTTGTTAACACAATTCAATTTATTAGTTACAGGACACTACTTATAATACTGACTACACAAACTTAGACACTAACAATTTGTACACGCAAAGAATGAATTTATAACAGACTATATCCTATACTATTGTTACCTACTTATTTTATTACTTATTATTATTAGCTATTTTATTTATGCTAGGGTAGTATTTATCAAAATACGGATTAACATAATTTAAATACTAATAACTTATTTTTAGAGCAATTTTACAATAGTATTCTAAAGGTACAGTTTTGGCTTTCATGTTCGCCTTCATTTCTAGCGCGTTTTCTTGTTTTGTCTCGTGTTTATCGTTCAATTTTTTGTACTTTCCTGCCACTTCGGCATTCTGGACCAGCGCTGTACTTCGCATTTTCTTGTTCACTGCTGCGACGTCCTGATTGGGCTTGGCGAGCTTTTTGGAACACCAAAAAAGACACTTCAAGCCCTCGCAAATCCGCCATTCGTGAGCTAGATGTGGCGCCACACCGTTACAGGCTGTATCTTCCTTCATGATTTGACTGGGATGTACTGTGCCCGGGACCACTTCAGCAATACGCCACTGTGGATCGGGCCAGAGCCTCCCATTTTTTCCTGACCACGCATTCATTGCTGAATGCGTTATGGTCGGCTCCGGCCTGGTTGGCGTTCACACAGTTGGTGCATTCAGGTTTTTCACCCGATATCCAGGCCTCACACGTGGATCTCATGTGGGGCCCCCCACAGTGGCAGCACTTTTCGACGGTGTCCTTGCAGAACCGTCGCCCATGCCCATAACCCAGGCACATTGTGCACTGGATTAACGGCGACTGGTCCGCAACCGTCACTCGCTGCAGGTCGATCATAGCAGACCCTGCATCGATCAAGCGCCTCCACATGTCGGGGGACACCCTCATGACCACGTGGCCCGTCTGTGGGTTTTTGGTCTTTTTTCTGAAGAGGACCTCGGCTTTTGTTTGTTCTTGGTTTAAGTCCTGTAGCGTTTTCTTGTTCTGTGCCCACAGCGCACTAATAATGTCCTCATTTGTGTTATAGTTGAGAACACTTTTGAGGATAATTAGTGGGTTCTTATTTTTTACCTCTTGGACTATTAGGTGGTCTTCGGTCTCTCTGAGCTTTTCCTTAATTTTTTCCCGCTCTTCCCGGGTTCGGCACCCCACTATAACCTTCCGGTCTTTGGCTTTCCTTATTCGTTCTACCATCACTCCCCCCTCTTTGGCATTGACAGCAGCTCTAATCCTCTCTATGATTTCCTCCCCGGTCTCCGTCTCGTCTTTGGCGGTGATCACCATCGAGTGGAGTGCGGTCTGTTCTGGCTGCTGTCGCTTTGGGAGTCCCGCTACGCTGGCGTACGATGCCCTGTCTTGCTTCTCAATGACCTCTTTGAGGTTTTCCATCTTTCGCGTATTTTCGCTTATGAGCTGGGCTTGTTCCTCCAGTCTCTCGAATAAACGCTTAGAGAAGCAATCCATCCCCGGCTTGCCCAGCGTTTGGCTCTCTTCTGGAGTGCTTAGCGTGTCGGTTTGGGTCTCGATTTCAGCGGTTTGGCTTTCTGGCCTAAGGGGTAGTGATGGCCTTGTTCGCTTTATTTGGTCGAGCTCTTTAACGAGTTGGAATAGCCGGTCTGCTTTGCTCTGGATTTCCTTTTTTATCAGTCCGTTTATATTTTTGGACTTATCCAGTTGGCGCCCTATTTCATTGTGACATGCCTCCGCTTCGGCCTTCCTGTCTACAGGTTTTGGCTTAGCTGGGGCTTTGGGTGGGCTTCGCTCTACTTTGTTCGATTTCGGAAGCACCAACTTCAGCCTAACCTTGCTGATGTCCTCGACGGGCTTTTTCGGGGTTGTTGAGAGCCGTGGCGGCGCTTGCGTCCCGACCGCTTCCAGTCGCTCTATGCTTCGTCGAACCCTGGAGTTTCTACTCGGATCTGATGTTGTTATAGTGGGGCCCGAAGGTCCTGCCTGGACAGGGGACTTTTCGTCCCGTTTGGGCGCACATGGGGTACGTATGGCCACCATTTTGGTCAGGTGTCAGAGGACTTGTCAAATTAAAAATAAAATAGAAATAAAATTTGTATAAAATGTACAAAAATGTACAAAGTGTCAATAAGACAAAACAAAATCAAAACACAATTAAATAAAACACAGTTAATACAGTACACGAAAGTCAGATAAAACAAAGGTCAAATTATACAATAATGATTACACGAAAAGACTAATATAGATGTAGGCGCTGCCTATCTTTTTGTCAAGGTGGGATTTTTTTTTTTTTTTTTTTTTTTTTTTTTTTTTTTTTTTTTTTTTTCTATCCTGGGTGGTTGGATAGTAGGATCTGTTTTAAGGCTTGTGTCGCAGTCCAAAAATTCCTAACCCTACCCGTTCCTGAGATACGGGTCTTGACGTAATCGGTTTTTTTTATTTTTTAAAAATAAAAAAAAAATGTATGACGAGATTTTTTATGTTTTTTGGGTTCTACGTGTAGTAGAAACCTGTTAGGGGGTTGTGCCGCAGTCCAAAAAATTCTCTTCCTTGCCGTTACAGAGATACAGGTCTTGACCTAATCGGTTTTTTTTATTTTACAAATCTATAAATAGATTTTTTTATTTTTTTGGTTCTACGTGTAGTAGAAACCTATTAATGGGATAAGCCGCTGTCAAAAATGGCCTAGGTCTCACCGTTTCTGAATAACAGGTCTTTTAATTTGTTCTTTTTATTTGCGGTTGGTAATTTTGCTTAGACCTAAATATGTCCGCGAGTTTTCTCGTTAAAAATCTAAAAATTATCTATTAAAATGCTCCAGAGTGGGCCTAACCTACTTACAAAATTTCGACCTAGGTCGTCGCTACAGATACTTTTTAAAATGACCTACAAACCTAACCTAAACCGCATAAAAACTAAAACTAACACAACTTATCCTAGACTTAACTTAAAATTCAGCGTAAAGTGCCTCCGGGGTCCCTGCGGTGTCCTCTTCAATTTGGTGTGGTCAAAGGTCAGTAAAGGTCACTGGGTTAGTGACCTCGTGACCACGTGGATGTTGTTTTTTTGCCTGTTATTCGGTGGTGGTACACGGCAAAAATCTGGTGATGGTACCAAATTGAAGGGCTTTACAAGGCGCTTCTAGCCGCACTATTTCAACACTAGGTCGTCACTGCAGTTTTCTCACAAATCGAGTTTGAAAATTTAGAATTTTGGAAAAAGCACTGTTTGGTTTGTATCTCCGCGGTTTCAACACTTAGAGGGGCGCGGTTTACACACACGTGTGCGCCTCGTCTCTACGCAACTTTTGAGATATCGCACGGGTATTTTGGATAACTTTTTCCGGCCACTTCGATTTTTCTCGCGCGGAACTTTGACTTAGAGCTGGCGATTTTAGGCCGTCCGGAGTTGGACTGTGGTTAGGTTAGGTTAGGTTAGGTTAGGTTAGGTTAGGTTAGGTTAGGTTAGGTTAGGTTAGGTTAGGTTAGGTTAGGTTAGGTTAGGTTAGGTTAGGTTAGGTTAGGTTAGGTTAGGTTAGGTTAGGTTAGGTTAGGTTAGGTTAGGTTAGGTTAGGTTAGGTTAGGTTAGGTTAGGTTAGGTTAGGTTAGGTTAGGTTAGGTTAGGTTAGGTTAGGTTAGGTTAGGTTAGGTTAGGTTAGGTTAGGTTAGGTTAGGTTAGGTTAGGTTAGGTTAGGTTAGGTTAGGTTAGGTTAGGTTAGGTTAGGTTAGGTTAGGTTAGGTTAGGTTAGGTTAGGTTAGGTTAGGTTAGGTTAGGTTAGGTTAGGTTAGGTTAGGTTAGGTTAGGTTAGGTTAGGTTAGGTTAGGTTAGGTTAGGTTAGGTTAGGTTAGGTTAGGTTAGGTTAGGTTAGGTTAGGTTAGGTTAGGTTAGGTTAGGTTAGGTTAGGTTAGGTTAGGTTAGGTTAGGTTAGGTTAGGTTAGGTTAGGTTAGGTTAGGTTAGGTTAGGTTAGGTTAGGTTAGGTTAGGTTAGGTTAGGTTAGGTTAGGTTAGGTTAGGTTAGGTTAGGTTAGGTTAGGTTAGGTTAGGTTAGGTTAGGTTAGGTTAGGTTAGGTTAGGTTAGGTTAGGTTAGGTTAGGTTAGGTTAGGTTAGGTTAGGTTAGGTTAGGTTAGGTTAGGTTAGGTTAGGTTAGGTTAGGTTAGGTTAGGTTAGGTTAGGTTAGGTTAGGTTAGGTTAGGTTAGGTTAGGTTAGGTTAGGTTAGGTTAGGTTAGGTTAGGTTAGGTTAGGTTAGGTTAGGTTAGGTTAGGTTAGGTTAGGTTAGGTTAGGTTAGGTTAGGTTAGGTTAGGTTAGGTTAGGTTAGGTTAGGTTAGGTTAGGTTAGGTTAGGTTAGGTTAGGTTAGGTTAGGTTAGGTTAGGTTAGGTTAGGTTAGGTTAGGTTAGGTTAGGTTAGGTTAGGTTAGGTTAGGTTAGGTTAGGTTAGGTTAGGTTAGGTTAGGTTAGGTTAGGTTAGGTTAGGTTAGGTTAGGTTAGTTAGGCTAGGTTAGGTTAGGTTAGGTTAGGTTAGGTTAGGTTAGGTTAGGTTAGGTTAAGGTTAGGTTAGGTTAGGTTAGGTTAGGTTAGGTTAGGTTAGGTTAGGTTAGGTTAGGTTAGGTTAGGTTAGGTTAGGTTAGGTTAGGTTAGGTTAGGTTAGGTTAGGTTAGGTTAGGTTAGGTTAGGTTAGGTTAGGTTAGGTTAGGTTAGGTTAGGTTAGGTTAGGTTAGGTTAGGTTAGGTTAGGTTAGGTTAGGTTAGGTTAGGTTAGGTTAGGTTAGGTTAGGTTAGGTTAGGTTAGGTTAGGTTAGGTTAGGTTAGGTTAGGTTAGGTTAGGTTAGGTTAGGTTAGGTTAGGTTAGGTTAGGTTAGGTTAGGTTAGGTTAGGTTAGGTTAGGTTAGGTTAGGTTAGGTTAGGTTAGGTTAGGTTAGGTTAGGTTAGGTTAGGTTAGGTTAGGTTAGGTTAGGTTAGGTTAGGTTAGGTTAGGTTAGGTTAGGTTAGGTTAGGTTAGGTTAGGTTAGGTTAGGTTAGGTTAGGTTAGGTTAGGTTAGGTTAGGTTAGGTTAGGTTAGGTTAGGTTAGGTTAGGTTAGGTTAGGTTAGGTTAGGTTAGGTTAGGTTAGGTTAGGTTAGGTTAGGTTAGGTTAGGTTAGGTTAGGTTAGGTTAGGTTAGGTTAGGTTAGGTTAGGTTAGGTTAGGTTAGGTTAGGTTAGGTTAGGTTAGGTTAGGTTAGGTTAGGTTAGGTTAGGTTAGGTTAGGTTAGGTTAGGTTAGGTTAGGTTAGGTTAGGTTAGGTTAGGTTAGGTTAGGTTAGGTTAGGTTAGGTTAGGTTAGGTTAGGTTAGGTTAGGTTAGGTTAGGTTAGGTTAGGTTAGGTTAGGTTAGGTTAGGTTAGGTTAGGTTAGGTTAGGTTAGGTTAGGTTAGGTTAGGTTAGGTTAGGTTAGGTTAGGTTAGGTTAGGTTAGGTTAGGTTAGGTTAGGTTAGGTTAGGTTAGGTTAGGTTAGGTTAGGTTAGGTTAGGTTAGGTTAGGTTAGGTTAGGTTAGGTTAGGTTAGGTTAGGTTAGGTTAGGTTAGGTTAGGTTAGGTTAGGTTAGGTTAGGTTAGGTTAGGTTAGGTTAGGTTAGGTTAGGTTAGGTTAGGTTAGGTTAGGTTAGGTTAGGTTAGGTTAGGTTAGGTTAGGTTAGGTTAGGTTAGGTTAGGTTAGGTTAGGTTAGGTTAGGTTAGGTTAGGTTAGGTTAGGTTAGGTTAGGTTAGGTTAGGTTAGGTTAGGTTAGGTTAGGTTAGGTTAGGTTAGGTTAGGTTAGGTTAGGTTAGGTTAGGTTAGGTTAGGTTAGGTTAGGTTAGGTTAGGTTAGGTTAGGTTAGGTTAGGTTAGGTTAGGTTAGGTTAGGTTAGGTTAGGTTAGGTTAGGTTAGGTTAGGTTAGGTTAGGTTAGGTTAGGTTAGGTTAGGTTAGGTTAGGTTAGGTTAGGTTAGGTTAGGTTAGGTTAGGTTAGGTTAGGTTAGGTTAGGTTAGGTTAGGTTAGGTTAGGTTAGGTTAGGTTAGGTTAGGTTAGGTTAGGTTAGGTTAGGTTAGGTTAGGTTAGGTTAGGTTAGGTTAGGTTAGGTTAGGTTAGGTTAGGTTAGGTTAGGTTAGGTTAGGTTAGGTTAGGTTAGGTTAGGTTAGGTTAGGTTAGGTTAGGTTAGGTTAGGTTAGGTTAGGTTAGGTTAGGTTAGGTTAGGTTAGGTTAGGTTAGGTTAGGTTAGGTTAGGTTAGGTTAGGTTAGGTTAGGTTAGGTTAGGTTAGGTTAGGTTAGGTTAGGTTAGGTTAGGTTAGGTTAGGTTAGGTTAGGTTAGGTTAGGTTAGGTTAGGTTAGGTTAGGTTAGGTTAGGTTAGGTTAGGTTAGGTTAGGTTAGGTTAGGTTAGGTTAGGTTAGGTTAGGTTAGGTTAGGTTAGGTTAGGTTAGGTTAGGTTAGGTTAGGTTAGGTTAGGTTAGGTTAGGTTAGGTTAGGTTAGGTTAGGTTAGGTTAGGTTAGGTTAGGTTAGGTTAGGTTAGGTTAGGTTAGGTTAGGTTAGGTTAGGTTAGGTTAGGTTAGGTTAGGTTAGGTTAGGTTAGGTTAGGTTAGGTTAGGTTAGGTTAGGTTAGGTTAGGTTAGGTTAGGTTAGGTTAGGTTAGGTTAGGTTAGGTTAGGTTAGGTTAGGTTAGGTTAGGTTAGGTTAGGTTAGGTTAGGTTAGGTTAGGTTAGGTTAGGTTAGGTTAGGTTAGGTTAGGTTAGGTTAGGTTAGGTTAGGTTAGGTTAGGTTAGGTTAGGTTAGGTTAGGTTAGGTTAGGTTAGGTTAGGTTAGGTTAGGTTAGGTTAGGTTAGGTTAGGTTAGGTTAGGTTAGGTTAGGTTAGGTTAGGTTAGGTTAGGTTAGGTTAGGTTAGGTTAGGTTAGGTTAGGTTAGGTTAGGTTAGGTTAGGTTAGGTTAGGTTAGGTTAGGTTAGGTTAGGTTAGGTTAGGTTAGGTTAGGTTAGGTTAGGTTAGGTTAGGTTAGGTTAGGTTAGGTTAGGTTAGGTTAGGTTAGGTTAGGTTAGGTTAGGTTAGGTTAGGTTAGGTTAGGTTAGGTTAGGTTAGGTTAGGTTAGGTTAGGTTAGGTTAGGTTAGGTTAGGTTAGGTTAGGTTAGGTTAGGTTAGGTTAGGTTAGGTTAGGTTAGGTTAGGTTAGGTTAGGTTAGGTTAGGTTAGGTTAGGTTAGGTTAGGTTAGGTTAGGTTAGGTTAGGTTAGGTTAGGTTAGGTTAGGTTAGGTTAGGTTAGGTTAGGTTAGGTTAGGTTAGGTTAGGTTAGGTTAGGTTAGGTTAGGTTAGGTTAGGTTAGGTTAGGTTAGGTTAGGTTAGGTTAGGTTAGGTTAGGTTAGGTTAGGTTAGGTTAGGTTAGGTTAGGTTAGGTTAGGTTAGGTTAGGTTAGGTTAGGTTAGGTTAGGTTAGGTTAGGTTAGGTTAGGTTAGGTTAGGTTAGGTTAGGTTAGGTTAGGTTAGGTTAGGTTAGGTTAGGTTAGGTTAGGTTAGGTTAGGTTAGGTTAGGTTAGGTTAGGTTAGGTTAGGTTAGGTTAGGTTAGGTTAGGTTAGGTTAGGTTAGGTTAGGTTAGGTTAGGTTAGGTTAGGTTAGGTTAGGTTAGGTTAGGTTAGGTTAGGTTAGGTTAGGTTAGGTTAGGTTAGGTTAGGTTAGGTTAGGTTAGGTTAGGTTAGGTTAGGTTAGGTTAGGTTAGGTTAGGTTAGGTTAGGTTAGGTTAGGTTAGGTTAGGTTAGGTTAGGTTAGGTTAGGTTAGGTTAGGTTAGGTTAGGTTAGGTTAGGTTAGGTTAGGTTAGGTTAGGTTAGGTTAGGTTAGGTTAGGTTAGGTTAGGTTAGGTTAGGTTAGGTTAGGTTAGGTTAGGTTAGGTTAGGTTAGGTTAGGTTAGGTTAGGTTAGGTTAGGTTAGGTTAGGTTAGGTTAGGTTAGGTTAGGTTAGGTTAGGTTAGGTTAGGTTAGGTTAGGTTAGGTTAGGTTAGGTTAGGTTAGGTTAGGTTAGGTTAGGTTAGGTTAGGTTAGGTTAGGTTAGGTTAGGTTAGGTTAGGTTAGGTTAGGTTAGGTTAGGTTAGGTTAGGTTAGGTTAGGTTAGGTTAGGTTAGGTTAGGTTAGGTTAGGTTAGGTTAGGTTAGGTTAGGTTAGGTTAGGTTAGGTTAGGTTAGGTTAGGTTAGGTTAGGTTAGGTTAGGTTAGGTTAGGTTAGGTTAGGTTAGGTTAGGTTAGGTTAGGTTAGGTTAGGTTAGGTTAGGTTAGGTTAGGTTAGGTTAGGTTAGGTTAGGTTAGGTTAGGTTAGGTTAGGTTAGGTTAGGTTAGGTTAGGTTAGGTTAGGTTAGGTTAGGTTAGGTTAGGTTAGGTTAGGTTAGGTTAGGTTAGGTTAGGTTAGGTTAGGTTAGGTTAGGTTAGGTTAGGTTAGGTTAGGTTAGGTTAGGTTAGGTTAGGTTAGGTTAGGTTAGGTTAGGTTAGGTTAGGTTAGGTTAGGTTAGGTTAGGTTAGGTTAGGTTAGGTTAGGTTAGGTTAGGTTAGGTTAGGTTAGGTTAGGTTAGGTTAGGTTAGGTTAGGTTAGGTTAGGTTAGGTTAGGTTAGGTTAGGTTAGGTTAGGTTAGGTTAGGTTAGGTTAGGTTAGGTTAGGTTAGGTTAGGTTAGGTTAGGTTAGGTTAGGTTAGGTTAGGTTAGGTTAGGTTAGGTTAGGTTAGGTTAGGTTAGGTTAGGTTAGGTTAGGTTAGGTTAGGTTAGGTTAGGTTAGGTTAGGTTAGGTTAGGTTAGGTTAGGTTAGGTTAGGTTAGGTTAGGTTAGGTTAGGTTAGGTTAGGTTAGGTTAGGTTAGGTTAGGTTAGGTTAGGTTAGGTTAGGTTAGGTTAGGTTAGGTTAGGTTAGGTTAGGTTAGGTTAGGTTAGGTTAGGTTAGGTTAGGTTAGGTTAGGTTAGGTTAGGTTAGGTTAGGTTAGGTTAGGTTAGGTTAGGTTAGGTTAGGTTAGGTTAGGTTAGGTTAGGTTAGGTTAGGTTAGGTTAGGTTAGGTTAGGTTAGGTTAGGTTAGGTTAGGTTAGGTTAGGTTAGGTTAGGTTAGGTTAGGTTAGGTTAGGTTAGGTTAGGTTAGGTTAGGTTAGGTTAGGTTAGGTTAGGTTAGGTTAGGTTAGGTTAGGTTAGGTTAGGTTAGGTTAGGTTAGGTTAGGTTAGGTTAGGTTAGGTTAGGTTAGGTTAGGTTAGGTTAGGTTAGGTTAGGTTAGGTTAGGTTAGGTTAGGTTAGGTTAGGTTAGGTTAGGTTAGGTTAGGTTAGGTTAGGTTAGGTTAGGTTAGGTTAGGTTAGGTTAGGTTAGGTTAGGTTAGGTTAGGTTAGGTTAGGTTAGGTTAGGTTAGGTTAGGTTAGGTTAGGTTAGGTTAGGTTAGGTTAGGTTAGGTTAGGTTAGGTTAGGTTAGGTTAGGTTAGGTTAGGTTAGGTTAGGTTAGGTTAGGTTAGGTTAGGTTAGGTTAGGTTAGGTTAGGTTAGGTTAGGTTAGGTTAGGTTAGGTTAGGTTAGGTTAGGTTAGGTTAGGTTAGGTTAGGTTAGGTTAGGTTAGGTTAGGTTAGGTTAGGTTAGGTTAGGTTAGGTTAGGTTAGGTTAGGTTAGGTTAGGTTAGGTTAGGTTAGGTTAGGTTAGGTTAGGTTAGGTTAGGTTAGGTTAGGTTAGGTTAGGTTAGGTTAGGTTAGGTTAGGTTAGGTTAGGTTAGGTTAGGTTAGGTTAGGTTAGGTTAGGTTAGGTTAGGTTAGGTTAGGTTAGGTTAGGTTAGGTTAGGTTAGGTTAGGTTAGGTTAGGTTAGGTTAGGTTAGGTTAGGTTAGGTTAGGTTAGGTTAGGTTAGGTTAGGTTAGGTTAGGTTAGGTTAGGTTAGGTTAGGTTAGGTTAGGTTAGGTTAGGTTAGGTTAGGTTAGGTTAGGTTAGGTTAGGTTAGGTTAGGTTAGGTTAGGTTAGGTTAGGTTAGGTTAGGTTAGGTTAGGTTAGGTTAGGTTAGGTTAGGTTAGGTTAGGTTAGGTTAGGTTAGGTTAGGTTAGGTTAGGTTAGGTTAGGTTAGGTTAGGTTAGGTTAGGTTAGGTTAGGTTAGGTTAGGTTAGGTTAGGTTAGGTTAGGTTAGGTTAGGTTAGGTTAGGTTAGGTTAGGTTAGGTTAGGTTAGGTTAGGTTAGGTTAGGTTAGGTTAGGTTAGGTTAGGTTAGGTTAGGTTAGGTTAGGTTAGGTTAGGTTAGGTTAGGTTAGGTTAGGTTAGGTTAGGTTAGGTTAGGTTAGGTTAGGTTAGGTTAGGTTAGGTTAGGTTAGGTTAGGTTAGGTTAGGTTAGGTTAGGTTAGGTTAGGTTAGGTTAGGTTAGGTTAGGTTAGGTTAGGTTAGGTTAGGTTAGGTTAGGTTAGGTTAGGTTAGGTTAGGTTAGGTTAGGTTAGGTTAGGTTAGGTTAGGTTAGGTTAGGTTAGGTTAGGTTAGGTTAGGTTAGGTTAGGTTAGGTTAGGTTAGGTTAGGTTAGGTTAGGTTAGGTTAGGTTAGGTTAGGTTAGGTTAGGTTAGGTTAGGTTAGGTTAGGTTAGGTTAGGTTAGGTTAGGTTAGGTTAGGTTAGGTTAGGTTAGGTTAGGTTAGGTTAGGTTAGGTTAGGTTATTTTTGTTTTTTTTTTTTTTTTTTTTTTGCGTTAGGGGGGGGAAATCCTCATGGATACCCTTGCGGGTTATGTCGGACTCTTACCGACTAAAACCCACCCCCTGTGCGTGATATCCTCTGACATAATCAGAGACCTTGTCAATCTGAGTAGTGTTTTGCCTTTTTTCTAACATAATCAGGGCCTTATGAGGCTAACTGGGCTAGGGCTGGTTAGTTTTACACATTCTAAAGAGCAAGTTTGAAGCTATGCTTATCTTATGAGAAGCATATGTTAACAATACTGTTGCTTATTACTAATATCACATTTTACTTAATAGCTAACAGTTTATCACAATTTAATACTTAATCTAACATATTACTATAACTAATTCTATTCTATGCTAGTAAGCGTATTTTCAAAATAAGTTCTATCATAAAAAATACCAGTTATATTAATTGCTAGACTAGAATGCAGATTGAATTGTGTAGATTGTTTGTGTATGAGGTACTCTACTACCTCCTTAGCTCTTCTAGCTTCTCTTTCTTTTTGGCTCGTTGCAACCTCCTTCTTTGGTTTGGCGAGTTTTTTAGGGATTTCGTAATGTGCCTCTGTTTTGGGGATACTTACCCCGCACGTTTGTGTTTCTGTTTTTGTGTTTGATTTTACTGTGTTGCTTAATGTGTCTGAAATGTCAAAGTTGTGTGTCTGTTTAGTGTTATTGTCGCGCTGAAACTGTGCCCTTTTCTCATGAAAAGGGGCCAAGTTTTCATTGCTATGGTCTGTTTGTGCTGTGCGGTGTACGTATTGCCCCTTGGCGTTTTCCATTTTGCTCTCAATTGCTGCGCCCGGGACCACCTTAGCAATACGCCACCGTGGATCGGGCCAGAGCCTCCCATTTCTTCCTGACCGCGCATTCATCGCTGAATGCGTTGTGGTCGGCTCTGGACTGGTTGGCGTGCTTGCAGTTCGTGCATTCTGGTGGACTTCCCGAACGCCAGATCTCGCATGTTGCCCTCATGTGTGCCCCCCCGCAATGGCTGCACTTTTCGACGGTGTCCTTGCAGAACCGTCGCCCATGCCCGTAACCCAGGCACATTGAACACTGGATTAGTGGCGACTGGTCCGCAACCGTCACTCGCTGCAGGTCGATCATCACAGACCCTGCCTCGACCAAGCGCTTCCATATACAAGGGGACACCCTGATGACTACATGTCCCGTCTGTGGGTTGCGAGTCTTCTTTCTAAACAGCACTTCAGTTTTCGTTTGGCTCCGCTCTATGCCCTGAAGTG
>CANUEU010000007.1:0-65000 GCA_948098915.1 Lampropteryx suffumata
TTAAGCATCTTGAGACGGTGGGACCCGACTATAAACGTTGCAGCTAAGAAAATGGTATTTTGGCAGTGAATGAAGAAGTCAGTATATAGGACAAAACAATTGTTTAATCGCGAGTACGATAGGCTCAAAAACTTTTAAGAAAGGAGCGTGCGGGTGACGTGAGGCTTGTATTGCGACTGACAGTATCAAACTGAGTGCGGGCCATACCCGCGGACCTACACACCGCTCGCTCCTTGCTTTTACAATCTAGGTAGGTAGTAGGTAGGTAAAAGTAGGTAGGCATATCGCGTCGCTAACACGCCCCACCCCAGTGCTGCTAGCAGCACTCATCAGTCAACGGGATCCGTGCGACGCGAGCAGCTGACCGGGTGAGTACACCAGTCATGGTTTTTACTCTCACCATTCTCACCCTTTTATCTTTACCAGGACACACTTCTTGTATCAGCCCTTTCGGCCACTTATTTCTGGGTCCGTTTGGGTCGACTACATACACCAGATCACCAACTTGCAGGGTTCTTTGTTCCTTATTCCATTTCTTTCTAGGTATCAAATCAGGTAGTACTTCCTTCACCCATCTGTTCCAAAACATGTCTGCCAAACGCTGCGACATTCGCCATTGTTTTCTGAGGAACAGGTCAGAATCATCAAATTTACCTATCTGAGGTGAGTTCGATGACATCCCGAGTAAAAAATGATTTGGTGTCAGTGTTTCTTCGCTTCCAGGTTCCACAGACACGTGAGTCAGTGGTCGACTGTTGACTATATTTTCTACTTCGGCCAGTAACGTATTCAGTACCTCATCTCGCGGTGCTCTTTCCTTCAGTACAATCTTCAGCGACGTTTTGACGCTGCGAATGAGGCGTTCCCAAGCCCCACCCCAGCTCGGGCTTTGAGGTGGTATGAAGGTCCAAGTAGTGCCATGGTTTATGGCCTCTGTCTCTAGATCTTCCTCATTTAATTCCAGTACAGACCTTTTCAGTTCAGCGTGAGCTCCTCGAAGGTTGGTACCGTTATCAGAGAAAAGGTTTTGAGGCCAACCCCGTCGTGCAGCCATGCGGCGCAAAGCCATGATGAAGGAGTCGGTAGTCAGCGTGGAAACGACCTCTATGTGAACAGCCCTTACAGTGAGACATGTGAACAATACTCCGTACCGTTGTTCATGACGTCTTCCAACAGTGACGTCCATCGGACCGAACAAGTCTACTCCACAGAAGGTAAACGGTCGTTGATGATGAGCCATCCTGGCATAAGGTAAGTCACCCATTCTTGGTACTTCTGGTTTACATTTTTTTATTTTACAAATCATACATTTTGATACTACATTTTTAACAGTTGGTCGTAATTTTATTACCCAGTATTTTTGTTTTATTTCATTAACCACTGTTTCTTGATTTCCGTGTGCAGCATTAACATGATAATGTTTTACAATCAGGCGAGTAATGTAATTTTTGCCATCTAAAATTGCAGGTCTCTTCACGTCGGGCAGCACGTCAGCGGCGGCGTCGATCCGGCCACCAGCCCGCAGGACTCCGTGATCATCCAGGTAAGGTGACAGTGTAAGTAACTTACTTGTAGTAGGTATTTCTCTGGACGTGCTCAGTAGCGTGACTTCTTCACTGAATGACTGTACTTGAGAGTATTTCAGTAGTAAACGCTCAGATTTTTCCATAACGTTGTCATCCAGATTATAGGTAAGTATCCGCCGTCCAAACTTACGAGATACGGCCTCCAGCCCTTTATCAATGAAGATAAGTACTCGCGATGTAGATCTAAGTAAGCGTAACCACGTAGAAAACTTGGTGGGTTCCGGTACAGGTAAGTAGTGATTTTCTATATTTACGACATTTATACATTCTATAGTTTCTTTCTTTGCAGGTTCAATCACATCAATCGGCCATTGATCGCAACTTTTTTGCAGAAAGGCTGGTCCGTGTAGCCACTCATTTTGTAAAACCGAGCAGTCATAGGTTTCTCTGGTTGCGACGTCGGCGACATTTAATTTGGTAGGTACATAACGCCATTCATGTGTTTGAGTAAGTTCGTCGATTTCGCCCAAGCGATTAGCCACATAAGTTTTATAATTGCGACAATCGTTTCTTATCCAATGTAACACTGTCGTTGAGTCACTCCAGAATATACGTCGCTCACAGTTTAACTTTTGTTCTTTAATAATCGTGTCGGCCAGTCTAGCCGCTAGCACAGCGGCCTGTAGTTCCAGGCGCGGGATCGTGATTGTTTTATTTCCAGCTACGCGACACTTACTTGCAATAAATGCTATACGCGTGTTAAACTCGTTATCTATCCACCGCCAGTAGGCTACGGCGCAGAATGCCTTTATCGATGCATCACAAAATATATGCATTTGTAGGTGCCTATAACTTTCTGTACAAATAATCTCTTTATCCTCAGGTGCGTGCGGCGTAGCAGTCGCCGTAGCTCGCGTAGCGGTCCTATGTTGTGCTACGAGCGTAGCACTGTCTACGGAATGAATTGGTTGTGATGCGATGCTTCCACTCTCCATCTCGCTCACACTCGTTGCCGCTGCCGGATAGTACCTCGGCAATCTGACGTTTTCTAGTGTTTTAAGTAAATATATCCATTTAAGCCACTTTGTATTTATTTCATTGCTAACGGGATCGTCCCAGCTGATGTCTAGTCGCCAAGTTTCTTGTAGAATGATTTTTCCATTGATCGTGAATGGCGATAAAAATCCATATACATCAAATATAGACATAACAACACGTAGCATCTCTCTTTTCGTAGGTATTTTCTGTCCATTAATTAAATTATCGGGAATCTTTTTAAATGAAACGTCGAATCTTAAAGTGTCGTCATCGGTATGCCATAGAAGTCCAAGCGTTCGTTCGCCTTCACATTGCTGGCCCATCTTGAACATGACAGCCGAAGCCCCGAGGGTCTCTCTTGGTACGCTGTTAATTACCGTTTTACTGTTACTAATCCAGTTACGCATTTCAAATCCTCCTTGTGAGTGTATGTAGGTGATATCTTTAATCATTTGAATCGCGGTTCGGTCATCAGGTAGGCTTTGTATATAATCGTCCATATAGTGTTGGGTATATATAGCTGCGGTCGCTGTAGGCATAGTAGATTCGAAGCGTTGTGCGTTCTTGTTTTTAACGAATTGGGCGATAAATGGCGAACAATTGGCACCAAATATTAACGACTTCATTACGTACGTTTTTATCGGCTCTTGTAATATTTCAGGTTTATATTCTTCATTAGGGTTGCCTCTGTAAATAAATCGTAGGGCGTTTCGATCTTGAGGACTTATTCTAACTCTCAAAAACATGTCTTTTAA
This sequence comes from Lampropteryx suffumata, assembly GCA_948098915.1. Classification (NCBI taxonomy): domain Eukaryota; kingdom Metazoa; phylum Arthropoda; class Insecta; order Lepidoptera; family Geometridae; genus Lampropteryx; species Lampropteryx suffumata. Next base: position 3,320 of record CANUEU010000007.1, read on the forward strand.
ATCGCCCATTACAGCGATTTTATTCTCTCTAAAGCGCAACATTATTCCAAATAGTGACATGAGTAGATCTGGCCCTTTAAGTAGGTAGTCATTTAGCGATAGGTTTGAGGTTTTCGCTGCGGCGTCGAAGACTAATCGAAGTTTCTTTTTATTGGGATTATCAACACTGAAATGAGGTAAGTACCAAGACTTTTCTGTAATTTTATCAATGACTACTTCTTCTGCATAATCATTTTGTAGTAAGTGTTGTACTCGTTCGTGGTACCTCTGTGCATACTCTGTATTTTTCTTCATTTTATGTTCTACTCCTCTCAATCGAGTCATAGCTGTAGGTAGTGAGTCGGGCATTACGCAGTTATTGTCTTTCCAGGGTAGGCCCACCTCCCACCTGCCTTCAATGAGTATGGCCGTTTGTTCCATGTGATGCCAGGCACGTAGTTCTTCTGTGTTCTGTCGTGGTTTACAAGCAGAAACTCCCATAGATTCAACTGAGAAGAATCGTCGGACATCGTCATGAAGCTCACGAAGGCTGTAGGTATCGTCATAATCCTGTGACGAAGCAGTATCGTTGATCAATAGCGTGGAGTAATCCGCGCGTGCTGAAGAGCGTGCGCGCGGCAGTATGCCATGCAAGCACCAGCCCATCGGTGTGCGAGTGGCGCACGGCTCGGACGGGCCGCCCACGATAATCTCTAAAGGTAAAAGTAATTTATAATTGTCCTGCCCTATAAGCACTTCCGGTTTCTGAAGACCCGGATACAGTTCATCTTTCACTTTACGTAAGTAGTTATAGTTTTCACTTTTCACTGAAGTTAAGTCTTGTTTGGGTAAATTAAGTTCGTTAACACTGCGTACATTAATGTTATATATATCACCATGTTTATTTGATAAAGTTAAGTCCACTAGTTCCGTATCACACAGTAACTCAGTATTGTTCCAAGCACCGCGCACTCGCATCGATGCAGTGCGGCCGCGTAAACCCGCGCGCGCCGCTAGTTTCGCACTCATCAGCGACACGGTAGATCCATCGTCGAGTAAAGCGCTCGTGCTGAATTTACCGTTAGGTCCATAAATATCTATGGGAACTACTTTTAATAACACTGACTTGCTCATGTTTAAATTATTAATACTTTCCGTCGGGTAATTATCAGTCTCTGTGGCTGCCGTTTCCGTAGGGGAAGATTCCACTGGTGTAGGCGGTATAACGTTTCGACGCGAGCTCGGCAGGTAATGTAGGAGGCGGTGGTGAGGCTCCCCGCACCCCTCAACGTCACAAGCAGCGGCTGAACAGGTTTGTCTATCGTGTTGAGATAACAAGCACTTGAAACATATACCTACGCGCCTCACATATGTCCAGCGGTCCTTGCGTAATGACTTTTTGAATTTTTTACAGTCAATTAATTTATGTACGGAAACGCGACAAAACCGACACTTATTATCACTTTCTTTACACCTTACAGTCTGCAACAAAACAGTTTGATTTTGATCAGAGTTATTTGCACTATATTTACGTTTATTGTCCCATCGAATGTTCATTAAATAAGCACTGCACGTAGATATCTTAACAGCTTCCTCGCTCAAAAAGTCCGATAGTATATCCAGTCTGTTTTTATCACCTTGTGTTATGAGCGGGTAACTATAGTCCGTCCACTTAGACAGTAGCACTGTAGGTAATTTAGATAGCACTATATTTACGACATCAATGCCGCGTAAATACTCTTCATGTTTAAGTTCACGTACAGCTGCTACAAAGTTTTTTATTTTCACAGAAAACGGCACTAAATCCTTATGATATTCCTGAGATAATGGGTTCAACTTTTTGACTTCTAGTAGAATTCTTGATATAATTATTTCCGGGTTTCCAAACTGCAATTCAAGAGTGGATATCACGATGTCGGGTGACGTAGTGCTTATCAACAGAGCTGAGACCGCTTCTTTAGCGGACCCACGTAGACATTTCCGTAGTCTCCATAAATTTTCTTTAGCACTAAAATTGCACACACTCGTGGACTCTTCGTATGCATTTTTAAATGACAGCCAGTCCATGGGGTCACCGAAGAACAATGGTAGTTCTTTTGGTGTGCTGATGCGGCTGAGTAGGTTGGCGTTGTGGCTGGTGGATGCAGTAGATACAACCAGGTCTCTTAGTGCGCTGGCCAACTGGTGAACTGGACCGTTAGTGCCATCGTCGTCCGGCGGCGGAAACAGTGAGCCTCGAAGTGATCCATGAGCGGTGGCCTTCTGTTTCTCCAGTTCGTGTTGACTGCGCTCCAGCCATTTTTCGATGTCCTTGCCATCTCCTTGACTGTCCAGTTCCGATGCTTGTGGACTGTATTGTTCATCAACAGCTGCCAAGTCAGCTGCTAGTTTTTTGTCGATTAATTCCATTTGAATACGAGCCTTTTCCTGTGCTGCTTCCAGCTCAAGCCTTTTCTTTTGTGCCAGAATCGCTGACGATGATGAAGACTTTCTAGTTTTTAAAGATTTTGAAACCTGGGGCAACGGTGCGGTAGATACGATAGGTACGGTAGGTACGCTAAGTGGTTCTCGTTCCAACAATTCAACTTTTGCACTTCCAGCAGTAGTTGCAGGTCTTTTCTTATCGATAACTTTCAGTTTTCCATCATCAACTTCCATTTTGGTCAGTGATTGGGCTTTGTCCTTTATTTGACCATCATTGCATGCGGTACTGCGGGTGTTAACCATTTTCTTGGTGTGCGGTGGCGTGTGGTACATCTATTTAGATCCGGCTCGAATGACCAATATAAACGTTGCAGCTAAGAAAATGGTATTTTGGCAGTGAATGAAGAAGTCAGTATATAGGACAAAACAATTGTTTAATCGCGAGTACGATAGGCTCAAAAACTTTTAAGAAAGGAGCGTGCGGGTGACGTGAGGCTTGTATTGCGACTGACAGTATCAAACTGAGTGCGGGCCATACCCGCGGACCTACACACCGCTCGCTCCTTGCTTTTACAATCTAGGTAGGTAGTAGGTAGGTAAAAGTAGGTAGGCATATCGCGTCGCTAACACCGACCTAGCACCTATCCAATTCGGGTTCCGGAGGGGTCGCTCGACGATAGGTGCAATATCCTACGTCCGGGACCTCTCAGAGGAGGCGTGCTCCAATGGTGGTGTGTTATTGGCTGTCTCGCTAGACATCGCCAACGCCTTTAACACGCTGCCTTGGAGCACGATCCTCGGAGGATTGGAGTACCACAAGGTGCCCCAATATCTCCGAAGACTCGTTGGGGACTATCTCTCCGACAGAGAGGTAGTCTTCCCGACGATTCATGGTCTGGGGCGAAGCCCTATGACGCGTGGTGTTCCGCAGGGGTCTGTCCTTGGGCCACTCCTGTGGAACGTCGGGTATGATTGGGTCCTCCGGTGTGTTAACCTCCAAAACGTCAGCGTCATTTGTTACGCTGACGATACGCTGGTTACCGCGCGGGGGGGGACCTATAAGGAGGCTAAAATCCTAGCGACGGCCGCAGTTGCCACGACCGTATCCAGGATCCGGATGTTGGGTCTGGAGGTGGCGCTCCACAAGTCCGAGGCTATATGCTTCCATGGCCCAAGACGAGCGCCACCTGCAGACTCCATTATAGTAGTAGGTGGAATCTCCATCCCTGTCCGGTCGACGCTGAAGTACCTCGGCGTCGTCCTGGACAGTAGATGGCAGTTCAAGGCGCATATGCGACAGCTATCCCCAAGAGTCCTGGGAACAGCTGGCGCACTGAGTCGCCTCCTTCCGAACATCGGAGGAGGAGGAGGGAGCTGCCGCCGCCTCTATACAGCGGTGATCAGCTCCATGGCCCTATATGGCGCTCCCATATGGGCTGGTAGACTTGATCGGCAGACCACTGCCCTGTTGATCGCAGCCCAAAGGGTGATGGCGACTAGAGTGTGCCGAGGTTACCGCACAATCTCCCACGAGGTGGCATGCGCCCTTGCTGGATCGCTCCCATGGGACCTTGAGGCCGAAGTCTTGGCCTCAGTCTACTGGCGAAATGAGCGAATGGCGCCGCAGGAGGTGGTGCGATGGCGTATCAATGCCAAGGCATCAGCTCTTGCTAAGTGGAAGGAACGGCTCCTCACAAGAGTCGAACAGAGGGGGACTAGTGCCCAAAAATTCCTCCAAGCGATCCAGCCCGTACTCGTAGAATGGGTACAGAGGAGACACGGGAGACTTTCCTTTCGGCTGACGCAGGTTCTCACGGGACATGGATGTTTCGGGAGATACTTGTGTCGCCTGAGGAAGACGAGCGAGAAAGGGAGAGAAACCCTCTCTCTCACCCGCTCCGGAAAGCGCGGACACGCAGGCGGGCTAATCGAGCCCGCACTCCGTCTCCGCTTGGAGGACCTGGGGCGTCGGATGCGGGGGCGTCCGGCTATCCACACTAGGTCCACGAAAAGGTCACCACGAGGCGTAGATGCCCCCATATGTTCCGGGGCATCACACAAGGAGTGGAAGTTTGAGCTTCACACCGAGGTGGGTCCGCTTTACAGGCGGACAGCGGCGTCGACGGGGGCTGCGGAGAATGCGCGAGCGGTCCCGTGCCCCCCTGTCACAAGTCGATGACGGTGGAACATCATGAGGTTTTTAGTCGGTATGGGCGCCAGTGGGCCGAGCCCGACATAACCCGCCTACTCCCCCAGCGGGTGGGTATGCGTAAATTGCATTTTCCTCATGTACAAAAAAAAAAAAAAAAAAAAAAAAAAAAAAAAAAAAAAAAAAAAAAAAAAAAAAAAAAAGGTTAGGTTAGGTTAGGTTGGGGTGCAAGGTCGGGTAACCTCCTCGTGGTGCACCCTGGTAACACCGTGGGATACTTCTTTAGTACGCTAAAGAAGTATCGCACGGTGGCCAATAACCCGACACGGAGGATCTCTCCACGTGTCCCTCTGATTAGCAGAGGGCACAGTGAGACGAGACAGGAGGAGAGGACCGCATCTGCGGTCCAGGGATGGGCTTGTGGCCATGGCTCGCAGAGCTCTGTCTTGTAAGGCGCTCTGCTTTGCAAGACAGAGTTGTGCGGGCCACGTCCGAAAGCAACGAAGCGGGGACGTGCTTGGTGTGCATTTCCCAGTCGCTTGTCGGGAAGGGACACTCGCAATGTCGTTTTCTGACTTGCGGCCGCTCGGAGATCCCCCACACTGGGTCGGGGAGACCCGTGGGCCGAGTGATCTTGGGGGCCTTTGATGGTAGGATTTAGGGCGTCCGAAGTCATTGGCCCTCCGGAGGGGTGACGGCACTTTGCGAGGAGGTGGCGTCGCATGCACACAGGTAGGCTAAGGGGGATTTTCCTCCTGGCCAGCGTTCGGCCGCTCGGTATTCGCTGGGTCGCCAGACTTTAGTGGGACCGAGTGGCGGAAGGGATGGGGGCTTCCTCCGCGCGTCTCTTCAATGAGGGTGCAGTGGTTGAAGCGGGGACGAGCTTGGCGTGTAGTTGCCTGGATAAGAATTCTGGCGGGGGACCCCGCAGTACCACTAGTTCTGACCGGCGGCGGCACTCTGCGAGTAAGTGTCGTCTATACACCCAGCAGGCTTACGAGATGGGATCTCCTTTGCCGACGTCTCGCCGCGAGGTATTCGCAGTTTCTTTTAGATTCTTGTGGGACTGAGCGGCGCACTGGGTCCGTGGGTAGTCGGAGTGAGGGCTCCCGGCTATCTGTTCGCGGGCTCGGGGAAGGCGGCAGTAAACATGTGTGACGTGTTCTGCCGTAAGCACCGGGTGGGTGTGCGGGGGTGGCTTGCCACTCCTGGGATGGGCTGCGGCCGCAGCACTTTGCGAGAGGGGCACCGGTGCGTTCCTATGGAGATCCCGGAGCCCCTTGACATGCAATGAGGCTGGTCACCGGGGAGTTTTAGTGAGTCGTCTGTCGTTTTTTAGACAGCCAACCTCACATATTCCATTTGCACCCCTCAGTGCATTGGAAATCTGTTTGCAGATTTCTCCTCGTCAAAAAAAAAAAAAAAAAAAAAAAAAAAAAAAAAAAAAAAAAAAAAAAAAAAAAAAAAAAAAAAAAAAAGGTTAGGTTAGGTTAGGTTAGGTTCCACGGACCTCCACGGACCTGCTAGGTTGTCCTAGTGGGCGGGGAGGTGAACCCCGACGTGGCGCGTCCCCAGGTGGCGGATAGGGGATCGGCTCCCAGAAATGGGAGCTACCGGTTTACCGGCGCGGACCAAACACCAAAGGAGGGAGTGTTGCGTCGTCCTGCCCGGTTTTCCGCGAGTCGGCTGTATGGGTCAGTTTCCTTGCGGGATTCCGAGTGGGGCGGTGCTTCGTGCGGTGCTACGTGCAGCGCATCTCGCGCAGGCGGGACGCCCTTTTCAGGGCGCAAGGGGGGGTTACTGTTGGAGAATCGGGGGATTCTGTAACGGTCTGCACGACCCCCCTGTGTGAGGGCACGAGGGGTGATTTTTGGTATGAGCAAATTCACCCCTCCATAGAGGAGAAAGGGCCCTTTTTAGGGCCAACCACCGGGGCAAGATGGTTGAATGCTAACGCGACCCCACTTGTCCCACAAAGGTGGAAGAGGGACTCATCCCAGGTTTTTAGTGGGTATGCCGCCGTGAGGTAGGCGGAGACTCCCACATAACCACCTTGCTCCCCCGGGCAGGTGGTATCCATAAAGGATTTTCCTGGGTCAAAAAAAAAAAAAAAAAAAAAAAAGGTTCCACGGACCTGCTAGGTTGTCCTAGTGGGCGGGGAGGTGAACCCCGACGTGGCGCGTCCCCAGGTGGCGGATAGGGGATCGGCTCCCAGAAATGGGAGCTACCGGTTTACCGGCGCGGACCAAACACCAATGGGGGGAGTGCGGCGTCGTCCTGCCCGGTCCTGCTAGGTCAAGGCCAAAAGGCGCTCCGCCATCGCCATTGTCGACACCCACGACGTTGGTCTGGCAGAGGCGGAGCGCCAGCTGAGCCTGGCAAGGCGGGCACAGGTCCAGCAGGACCTAGAGGAGCAGGTCGCTGCCAAGGAGCAGCAGGCGCGAACTGCGCGGGCCAGGGCCGGGTACGGCGCGTCTAGCGTCCTCTACACGGACCACTCCCTGGCCGAGCTGGAGCGCATGGCTCAGGAGGATGCGGGGGAGATCGTAGAGGTCGCCTCCAAGTCCTCCAACCTGAAGGGGACACTTCAGAAGTCGCTGAAGTGTCGTGCCGCGAGCATGCGTGGCATCGTCGGTGAGCTGGTGCAGCGCACCGCCACTGAAGAGACGCGGCAGCTGCAGGCGCGGGTCGACCGCCTGCAGTCGGAGGTCAGCCAGCTGCACCAAAAGCTGGCTGAAGTTACGGCCCGGCCTACCCAGGCTGATCCCAAATCGGCGGCAGCGGGCCCCTCCTCCTCCACCTCCAACCTTGAGGATATTATCCGAAAGGTTGTTATGGAGGAGAGGGCGTTCACAAGAGCCTGCCTCGATGGCATCGAGGATAGGCTCTTGCCCGAGAAACGCCTGCGTCCGCCACTAGCGGCAGACAAAAGGGCGAAAAAGCCGGGGCCACCTCCCCCAGAAAGGGAGGACGCCCAACTCCCTTCGACCACCCCATGCAACCAGTCATGGTCGGAGGTGGTCAAGAAGGGAAAGGGCAAGGCGAAAGCGGCCGCCGCCCCTACCACCCCTGCCACTTCATCCTGCCCGCCCCAGGCGGCAGGTAAGGGCAAGGGGAAAGGGAAGGGGAAGACGTCGGCCCCGAAGCCCGCCGCCGCTGCACCCGCAGCTAAACGGGCTCCCGCCGGTGGGAAGAAGCTTCGGGCTCCTCCCAAGATTGCGGCCGTCGTGGTGACTCTCACCGCGGAGGCTGCAGAGCGAGGGGAGACGTACGAGTCTGTCTTAAAGCGGGCTCGTACAAACGCCGATCCCACCCAACTGGGGATCGGTGCAGTCGCGTGCCGCCGAACGGTAACCGGGGCTCGAATCTTCGAGTTCCCGGGGGCCCAGGGCGGCGCCAACGCAGACCTCTTCGCAACAAAGTTGCGGGAGGTCATTGCGGACGCGGCCAAGGTGGCCAGGCCCGTGAAGTCGGCGGCCTTGCTGGTGACCGATCTAGACGATTCGGTCACCAAAGAGGAGGTGGTGGCGGCCATTGCAGCCATAGGGGGCTGCGATACCGCAGCGGTGCAGGGCCGGGACATTAGGCCTGGCCGCGGCGGCATGGGCACCATCCGCCTGGAGTGCCCAGTCGTGGTGGCCAAAGCCGTCCTCGCCAAGGGGCGGCTCCCGGTAGGATTCAGTTCCTGCCGGATCCGGGCACTTGAAGACCAGCCATTGCGCTGCTTCAGGTGCCACGGTCTCGGCCACATGCGGGCTCTCTGTCCGTCCAAGGTCGACAGGACAGAGAGTTGCTTCCGCTGCGGCAAGGACGGACATAAGTCAGTCGACTGTAAGGCCGCCAAGCCGCACTGCGCTATATGCGCAGCCAGCGGCTGCCCGGCGGAGCACATTATGAGGGGGAGGAACTGCAATCCTCCCCCGAAGAAGGGCAAAGCGCAGGCGCCGACCCCGCCTGTCACTGCGACCGCTCCGGCGGCCGATGAGGGAGAAGCGATGTCCGACTATGATGGATAGAGTCGGACATCGCATACTCCAGGCGAACACCAACCACTGCAAAGCAGCCCAGGACCTGCTAATGCAGGTCCTGGCTGAGTGGTTGGTGGACGTGGCGGTAGTCGCCGAGCCGTACTCGGTCCCTGGCTATTGGCTGGGTGACAGGGACGGCTTGGTTGCGTTGGTGACGCAGTCTTCCACGGACTCCCCTCCCCTCTCGCTTTTAGAGAGGGGACCGGGATACGTGGCCGCCGCGTGGGGAGAAATAGCCTTGGTAGGGGTGTATTTCTCCCCTAACCGCCCTCTTCAGGACTTCGAGAATTTTCTCGAAGTCCTGACCGCCGTTATCGGCCGGGCGGCGCCGCGCCAGGTCGCCGTTGTGGGCGACCTGAACGCCAAGTCGGCGGCCTGGGGAAACCCGGCCGCCACTTGCAACGTCCGGGGGAGGGCCGTCGAATTCTGGGCGGCCTCCTCCGGTGTGTCCCTCCTCAACAGAGGGACGGTCCAGACGTGTGTGCGGCGACGGGGAGGGTCAGTGGTGGACGTTTCGTTCGCCACCCCCGTTCTGGCCGCCCGCGTCGTGGACTGGCGTGTAGAATTGGTGGAAACGATGTCGGACCACAGATACGTGCGGTTCGACATCTCCACCAACCAGAACTCACCGAGGACGGCCCCATTGGGCCGTTCTCCCTTTCCACGGTGGGCTCTCACCCACCTCGACCGCGAGGCGGCCAAGGAGGGGGCGTTCCTCCGGGACTGGCTCGACCCACCCGTCGACGTCCTAGATGTCGACGGCGCAGCGGTCGAGCTCCGGAGGTCCCTGACTGAGGTGTGCAACCTAAGCATGCCTCGGTCACGCCGCCCGCCCCCCCGACGCGCCGTGTATTGGTGGTCAGGGGAATTGGCGGGACTCCGGGCCGCCTGCGTGGTGGCAAGGAGGGCGTTCGCGCGGAGCCGACGGCGGAGCCAGAGAGACCTCGAGCATGAGGACCTTCTTTATGCCTCCTACGTGGAGGCGAAGAAGGTCCTTAAGGTGGCGGTGAGCGTCGCCAAAGATGCGGCGCGAGCCGAGATGCTCGAGGGTCTCGACAGGGACCCGTACGGGAGACCATACAAGGCGGCGCGGAACAAACTGCGCCCCTTTGGTCCCCCGCTCACGGAGTCCCTGGAGCCGGCATTGCTGGATGGGGTGGTTCGGTCCCTATTTCCATCTGGGACCGACGATTTCACCCCACCAGCAATGGACCCCCCGCGGGGGATGGCTCCGCCGGAGGATGACGTCCCTCCGGTCACGGCGGAGGAGCTTGCCGCGGAGGTTCTTCGCCTTCGCGGTAAGAAGACGGCTCCGGGGCCGGACGGCGTCCCGGCACGGGTGGTGGCCATCGCCGCCTCCCAGATGGAGAGGAGGTTTCGGGACCTTTTCGGCGCGTGTTTCGTGTCGGAGAGGTTCCCGAAGCCTTGGAAGGAGGGGCAGCTGTGCCTCCTCCGGAAGGAGGGACGCCCGGCGGACTCCCCCTCGGCTTACCGACCCATCGTACTGCTCGATGAGGTCGGTAAACTGTTCGAAGGGATAGTCGCCGGGCGGCTAAAAGGCCTCCTCCGGGAGGTGGGGCCAGATCTGTCGGACGCCCAGTTCGGTTTCCGAAGGGGGCGTTCGACGATCGACGCGCTGGCCCGCCTAAAGGGCCAGGTGCAGGAGGCAGTGGAGGTGGGGGACGGGGTGCTGGCTGTGTCGTTTGACATAGCCAACGCCTTCAATTCCGTTCCCCACTCCACGATACTTGAGGCACTCCGTTATCATGGAGTGCCTCAGTATCTGCGGAGGCTGCTGGCCAGCTACTTGGAGGACCAAGCGGTCCTCCTGGTAGATAAAGCTGGCCAGCTGCGGCGGTACGGGGCCGAGGCCGGTGTTCCACAGGGGTCTGTCCTAGGACCCCTCCTGTGGAACATCGGCTTCGATTGGCTCCTGCGGGGAGCTCTCCTCCGAGGGACGAGTGTCATTTGCTACGCAGATGACACTCTCCTTACTGCCCGGGGGAGAGACTGGAGGGAGGCGGCGAGCCTGGCCTCGGCCGGCGGATCGCTGGTCGCAGGCAGGATCCGCCGGCTTGGTTTGGGGGTTGCGCTACATAAAACCGAGGCCGTGTATTTTCACGGGCCTCGGCAGCGTATTCCTACTGACGCCCACATTTTTGTGGAGGGCGTCAGAATCGAGGTGAAGACCCAGATGAAATATCTGGGTCTAGTACTCGACAGCAGGTGGCACTTCGGCCCGCACTTTAGCGGGCTGTCGACGCGCCTGCTGAAGACCGCGGGGGCGCTTTCGTGGCTCCTCCCAAATCTGGGAGGGCCCAAAGCGCGATGCCGGCATCTTTATGCCGGCATCCTGAAGAGTATGGCCCTTTACGGGGCCCCCATCTGGGCGGACTCCCTCCATAGGAGGGAGAATGCCACCGCACTGCGCAGGCCCCAAAGGGCCATCGCGCAGCGAGTGGCGAGAACCTACCGCTCAGTAGGTTTCTCGGCGGCATGCGCTCTGGCGGGCACCCCTCCTTGGGAACTCGAGGCGGGGGTGCTAGCCAGAGTGTATGAGTGGACGGCGGGGCGTAGGGCGCTCGGGGAGTGCCCCGCCCCGGAAGAGCGGGAAGCCGTTCGGCGAGAGGCAAAGGATGCCGTCGTCCAACATTGGACGGAGAACCTCGCCTCCGCCGTATTCGGGCGCCGGACGCTGGACGCTCTCGGGCCAGTCCTAAAGGATTGGCTCGAGAGGCCGCACGGCTTCCTGTCGTTCCGTCTGGTGCAGGTGCTTTCCGGGCATGGATGCTTCGGAAAATACCTGCATCAGATCGGAAGAGAGGCGGTGCCGTCGTGCCACGAATGTGGTGCGACGGAGGACACGGCGGAACACACCCTCACCCTACACCCTACACCCAGGTTAGGTTAGGTTAGGTTCCACGGACCTGCTAGGTTGTCCTAGTGGGCGGGGAGGTGAACCCCGACGTGGCGCGTCCCCAGGTGGCGGATAGGGGATCGGCTCCCAGAAATGGGAGCTACCGGTTTACCGGCGCGGACCAAACACCAAAGGAGGGAGTGTTGCGTCGTCCTGCCCGGTTTTCCGCGAGTCGGCTGTATGGGTCAGTTTCCTTGCGGGATTCCGAGTGGGGCGGTGCTTCGTGCGGTGCTTCGTGCAGCGCATCTCGCGCAGGCGGGACGCCCTTTTCAGGGCGCAAGGGGGGGTTACCGTTGGAGAATCGGGGGACTCTCTAACGGTCTGCACGACCCCCCTGCATGAGGGCACGAGGGGTGATTTTTGGTATGAGCAAATTCACCCCTCTATAGAGGAGAAAGGGCCCTTTTTAGGGCCAACCACCGGGGCAAGATGGTTGAATGCTAACGCGACCCCATCTTGTCCCACAAAGGTGGAAGAGGGACTCATCCCAGGTTTTTAGTGGGTATGCCGCCGTGAGGTAGGCGGAGACTCCCACATAACCACCTTGCTCCCCCGGGCAGGTGGTATCCATAAAGGATTTTCCTGGGTCAAAAAAAAAAAAAAAAAAAAAAAAAAAAAAAAAGGTTAGGTTAGGTTAGGTTCCACGGACCTGCTAGGTTGTCCTAGTGGGCGGGGAGGTGAACCCCGACGTGGCGCGTCCCCAGGTGGCGGATAGGGGATCGGCTCCCAGAAATGGGAGCTACCGGTTTACCGGCGCGGACCAAACACCAAAGGAGGGAGGGTTGCGTCGTCCTGCCCGGTTTTCCGCGAGTCGGCTGTATGGGTCAGTTTCCTTGCGGGATTCCGAGTGGGGCGGCACTTCGTGCGGTGCTTTATGCAGCGCATCTCGCGCAGGCGGGACGCCCTTTTCAGGGCGCAAGGGGGGGTTACTGTTGGAGAATCGGGGGACTCTCTAACGGTCTGCACGACCCCCCTGTGTGAGGGCACGAGGGGTGATTTTTGGTATGAGCAAATTTACCCCTCCATAGAGGAGAAAGGGCCCTTTTTAGGGCCAACCACCGGGGCAAGATGGTTGAATGCTAACGCGACCCCATCTTGTCCCAGAAAGGTGGAAGAGGGACTCATCCCAGGTTTTTAGTGGGTATGCCGCCGTGAGGTAGGCGGAGACTCCCACATAACCACCTTGCTCCCCCGGGCAGGTGGTATCCATAAAGGATTTTCCTGGGTAAAAAAAAAAAAAAAAAAAAAAAAAAAAAAAAAATAAAAAAAAAAAAAAAAAAAAAAAAAAAAAGGTTAGGTTAGGTTAGGTTAGGTTAGGTTAGGTTAGGTTAGGTTAGGTTAGGTTCCACGGACCTGCTAGGTTGTCCTAGTGGGCGGGGAGGTGAACCCCGACGTGGCGCGTCCCCAGGTGGCGGATAGGGGATCGGCTCCCAGAAATGGGAGCTACCGGTTTTACCGGCGCGGACCAAACACCAATGGGGGGAGTGCGGCGTCGTCCTGCCCGGTTTCCCGCGAGTCGGCTGTATGGGTCAGTTTCCTTGCGGGATTCCGAGTGGGGCGTTGCTTCGCTTCGGGGAGGGCAGAGTTGGGCTCGGCGTGCGCTTACCCCGCCGTCGGGCAGGCAGTGGGAGACTAGTCTTCCCTGCCACCAGCTCGAAGTCGTAATCCTGCGACGGTTGCGGTCATGTCTCGTAACCTGAACAGGACCGATGGTCTTGGCTTGGTCGCCCGGGCTGCGAGGAGTAAACCTCTATAAAAAATCCCGTCGGACAAGTGGTGGTGGCAGCACGAGGTCCTTTCTCTTACGAGGATGGCTGGCCGGTAAAGTCAGTCGCTACTGCTACCTAGGCGTAGGCCTTGGTTAGGTCCACCTAACCCTTCCCGGATACACGTGGGCACTGTCCGGGTCGTAGTACCTTTCCCCGGTACTCGTGGGAATTTTGATGGATTTATTCGCTAAAACCCAAAAGGAGGGCGGTCGCCTGGAATGCCGCACTGAGGGAGTAGCTGCAGAGCCTGCAAAGGTGTCTGGTGCGGACGCTTCGGCGTCACAGATGGAGGTGGTTGCTTCGGCAATGGTGAAGGCTAAGCCTTCAAAACAAGCGCGGGATGCCTCCGGGCGTTTCCTTAAAGGCCCTTCTCAGGGCCAAACCAAAGGCCCTTCTCAGGGCCAAGCAAGAGGTGGCGAAGTATCGCATTATGGAGGAGACTCGGAAGTTTCGGGAGCAGAAACTCCGATTTCGTTCCGCGATATTGAGATCGCCGAGGGCAGTCGACGGAAGCGGCCGTCGTCGTCCTTGTTCTTCGCACCCGGGTGTTTTGACTCGGACACGGAGACTGAGGCTACGGCAGCCGTTAAAGTCAGCACGGCTCGGAGAGGGAGAGGGAAGACCACTGCGGCGGGACTATCCTTCCGTAAAGACTTCCCTAGGCCTGTGTCGTCGGATGGCGAGTTAGAGGAGATCCTCCAAAGAAGGCAGCTTAAGAAGGGTTCTGTTATGGAGGCTTCATGCTCCGCTACAGATACCGGCGCTGATTCGGATGCCGTGACGATGGGGAGTGACGTCACGGAACTGAACGCGCAGGAGTTGAGGGCACATGCGGGTGAGAAACTCGCCTGTATTTTGGAGGTTGCCAGGAAATCTGGTAACCTCAAAGGAGAATTTATTGGTCGCCTCAAGAGCTCTGCGTCGATCTTGAGGGAAGTCGTGGATGCCCTTGCATCCAGGAGCGAAGTTGAGGAGACGCGACAGCTGAGGGCGACCAATAGCCGCCTGAAGCTGGAAGTGGAGGCCATGAAGGCCGAGGTAAAGGCGCTACGTCGTGGCTTCACAGAAGCCAAGACGGCCGCAGCTGCCACTACCACCACTGCTGCCGAGACGGAGGCTACTCCTTTGGGGACGACCGATATCCTCGAAAAACTGGAGAGGTCCCTAACAATAAGGTTAGGGAATATGCTGGACGCCCGACTCGCGGTACTAATGGATCGGTCTGTACCAGCATCGGCGGTCCGCCCTCCTTTGAGTGCGGATAAGAAGAGGGCGACTGCGGCGGCAGCGGCGGCAGCGGCAGCGGCTAACACCGCGCCAAAACCTAAACCGGCTCGAAATCCCGCCTCTAACGAGGCCAGGACTCCCGCCGGCAATGACGGACCCTCTACCTCCACTCATGGCCCAAACCAGGCTGCTCCACAGGAGCAAACCTGGGCCAAAGTGGTTGGTAAAGGGAAAGGAAAGGGAAAGGGGAAGTCTTCCCTTCCCTCTTCCTCTGCACCTGCTGCCCCCGCGGCCCCGGCTCCTGCCAAGAAGCAGGCAGCCAACACGGCCAAGGCAAAAAAGACGGCCTTGAAACCCCCTAAATCCGCGGCGGTTGTGCTGGCTCTTCAGCCGGCAGCTGTGGAGAAGGGGGTGACGTACAGCGCCGTTCTCCAAATGGCGCAGGAGAAGGTAGACCTAAAGGAGCTGGGTATCGACCAGCTCCGTTTCCGTCAGACGGCTACGGGGGCAAGGATGCTTGAAGTTCCTGGCCCCCAAAACTCCGAGAAGGCGGATCGACTCGCGGAGAAGCTCCGCGGTGTCCTGTCGGAGGTGGCAAACATCGCCAGGCCTACTAAGACCGCCGATCTTAAGATCACGGGCCTGGACGATGCCGCCACGAAGGAGAAGGTGGCGAAGGCGGTAGCAGAGGCCGGATCCTGCGACGTCCGGCTAGTTGTGGCCCGGGAGATCCACCCCGGCCCCTACGGCACTGGCTCCATCCTGGTGTCCTGCCCGGTTTCGGCAGCCAAAGTGCTGTCGGATAAGGGCAGAATACTAATTGGCTGGAGCTCAGTGCGAGTGGTGGCGTTAGAGGCGCTTCCCATGCGCTGCTATAAGTGTATGGGACTAGGGCACACCCGTGCCCTGTGCACCGAGTCGACCGACAGGAGTGACCAGTGTTTCCGGTGTGGAGACACAGGTCATTGGGCGGCCGCCTGCGGTAAGGCCGAACCGCGATGCGCAATATGCGCAGAGTCGAAGAGGCCTTGCGGGCACGTGATGGGGGGACGCAAGTGTGTCCCTCCAAAGACAAAAGGGATGGCAAACAGGACCCGGGCTACCCCTGCGGCCACTGTTCCGCCCGCCGCTGAAGCCGGACGCCAAGCGGCAAACGAGGAGGTTGTGATGTCTGATTAATGAATCAAGTCCGACATCACAACCTTCTCCAGACGAACCTCAACCACTGCGCTGGGGCCCAGGATCTTCTGATGCAGACCCTAGCACAGTGGCAGATAGACCTAGCGGTTGCTGCGGAGCCGTACTACGTCCCTCCCCATTCCTGTTGGGTGGGGGATCTGGACGGCTCCGTGGCCATTATAGGACGTTCGGGGTCAGCCGTCCCTCTCTTAGCTGAAGAGAGGGGCTCTGGGTACGTGGTGGCCAAGTGGGGAGGGTACGCCGTCGTTGGCGTATACTTCTCCCCCAACAAAACCGCTGCAGCACTGGAGGTCTTTATGGACCTCCTAGCCGCGGCGGTGCAAAGACAGGCACCGCGTCAGGTCCTTCTAATGGGCGACCTAAACGCAAAAGCCCGGGACTGGGGCAACCGCCTTACTGACTCTCGCGGAGAGATTGTTAGGGAGTGGGCGGTTGCCACAGGACTGACCCTGCTGAACAGAGGGTCGGCCCACACGTGCGTGCAATATAACGGGGGGTCCGTGGTGGACTTATCGTTCGCCTCCCCGGCTGCTGCAGCACGTGTGCAGTCCTGGAGGGTAATGTCGGAAGTGGAGAATCTCTCGGATCATAAATACATCCGGTTCGAGCTTCTCCACTCCGACAACCCAGGATCTCGGCGCGTGGTGCGGGCGAATTTCCCGCGCTGGACGATTGGTCGCCTTGATGCCGAACTGGCAAAAGAGGCGGCTATCGTCCAGTCGTGGTCTACCACAGCCACGCACCCGGAAGTGGACGTTGCAGCGATCCACTTCCGCGAGGCGGTGACGGCAGTGTGCGACGCTGCAATGCCGAGATCCCGTGGCCGTCCCGACCGCCGCCAGGTCTACTGGTGGTGCTCGGAGATTGCGGATCTCCGAGCTGTCTGCTCAGAGGTGCGTCGTCCTTACGCCCGCTGCAGGGGGCGGCGTAACGGACGCACCGATGAGCAGATGCCAGCCGAGGAGCTAGATGCCGAGCGCCAGCTGTACAGCGCTTACCGCGAGGCAAAGCGGGAGCTGCAGCTGGCGATCTCCCGGGCTAAGTCCCAAGCCTGGGATGAGGTCCTGGAGGGCCTCGACAGGGACCCCTGGGGGCGTCCATACAAGGCCGCCCGGAAAAAGTTCCGGGGCCAGACGTCCCCAGTCGCGGGATCGCTTGATCCGGAGGTGTTGGTTAGGGTGTTGGGAGGGCTATTCCCTGACAGTAGCCCTAATCACACCCCTCCAACGATGGTGCCGTCCTTTCCGGAGGACCCGCAGGAACCGGCCTCCGTCCCGACTGTATCCGAGACGGAGATGGCGGTGGCGGTTGGCCACCTCCGGGGCAAGAGGACTGCCCCGGGTCCAGACGGGGTTCCGGGTCGAGTCCTCGGGATCGCTCTAAAGGAGATGAGCGATCAGCTTCGGGAACTCTTTGACGTGTGCCTCGCGTCGGGGCGGTTCCCGAAGCTGTGGAAGGATGGCCGATTGTGCCTGTTAAGGAAGGAGGGTCGACCCGCCGACTCTCCTTCTGGATACAGGCCAATCGTGTTGCTGGATGACACGGGCAAGCTGCTTGAAAGAGTGATAGCTTCCCGTGTCATCCGGCACCTGGAGGGGACTGGGCCAGGACTCTCCGAGGCCCAGTATGGGTTCAGAGCGGGGCGGTCTACAATAGACGCCTTGCTCTGGCTCAAAGGGTGGACGCAGCAGGCGGTCAGCGAGGGCAACAAGGCGTTGGCGGTGTCTCTTGACATAGCCAACGCCTTCAACAGCCTCCCGCACGGAACAATACAGGAGGCGCTCCGGTACCACGGAGTGCCCCTGTATTTGCGGAGGTTGTTGGCTGACTACCTCCAGGATCGCGAGGTCCTGGTGGAAGGACGCGACGGTCTGAGGCGCCGTCGCGTCGCCTGCGGGGTTCCACAGGGGTCGGTCCTGGGACCACTTCTGTGGAACATTGGCTACGACTGGGTGCTCCGCGGCACGCTTCCTGCAAGTATGCAGGTTGCGTGCTACGCGGATGACACCCTAGTCGTAGTCAAGGGGAGGGACCTCAGAGAAGCGGTGCGGTTGGCTACGGTCGGTACAACGCTCGTGGTGGACCGCATACGCTCCCTGGGGCTGAAGGTAGCCCTCTCCAAGACCGAGGCCCTATTGTTCCATGGGCCTCGGGGGGGACCCCCTCCAGGTACGCGGGTGTTACTGGACGGGGTCTCCGTCCGGGTTGGGACCCAGATGAGGTACCTGGGTCTCATCCTGGATGGGAGGTGGGCTTTTGGGGCCCACTTTACACAGTTGGCCCCAAAAGTCGTAGGAGCCGCGGCCGCCTTAGGGCGGCTGCTGCCCAACGTGGGTGGCCCGAATGCCACATGCCGCCGACTATACTCCGGAGTGATCCGGAGTATGGCCTTGTATGGGGCACCGGTCTGGGCGGACGCCCTCGTTCGCAGCAATAGGACCCTACTGCGGCGTCCGCAGCGGGTCATTGCGACGAGGGCAATACGCGCGTACCGGACGGTGTCCTGGACAGCGGCGTGCGTGCTGGCCGGAGATCCCCCCTGGGAGCTCCAAGCGGAGATCCTCGCCGAAATATACCACTTCGTGGCGGCGAGGAGATCCGGTGGAGACCCCCCAGCGTGGGACGAAGTCGCCAGTATGCGGCGGCGGGCGCGGGCCGCCCTGTTGCGGCGGTGGACGGAGGACCTGGCTCCACCGGTCCCTGGGCAGTGGACGGTGGAGGCGATCCGCCCGGTCCTCCAGAGGTGGATTGATCGGCGATTTGGTTCGCTGACCTTCCGACTGGTGCAGGTGCTTTCCGGACACGGATGTTTCGGAAAGTACTTGCACCAGATCGCGAGACGGGAGGCCGACCCGGCCTGCCAAGAGTGTGGGGCGCCGGAAGACACGGCGCTCCACACGCTGGAGGTGTGTTCCGCATGGGGCCCCCAGCGACACACACTTTCGGCACTCGTGGGTCGCGATCTCTCTCTGCCGAGCGTGGTTAATGCCATGCTTGGCAGCGAAAGATCGTGGCAGGCGGTGGTCTCCTTCTGCGAAGCCGTAATATCGCAGAAGGAGACCGCGGAGCGGGTCAGAGAGAACGACGCCCGAGCTGACCCACTCCGGCGCAGACGTACAGGAGGTAGGAGGAGGCGTTTTGCCCACCTCCTCCCTCCTCCGTAGTGGGGTTACTGTTGGAGAGTCGGGGGACTCACCAACGGTCTACACGATCCCACTCGTTGTCTGTGGGGTGACCTGATATGAGCCAGGTCACCCCACCATAGGCGCAGTGGCCCTACTAAGGGCCACCCACCGGGGCAAGACGGTGAATGCTCACGCGACCCCATCTTGCCCCACATAGGTGGAGGACGGACTCATCCCGGGTTTTTAGTGGGTATGCCACCCTTTTGGGTGGAGACTCCCACATAACCACCTCGCCCCCCCGGGCGAGTGTGGTATCCATAAAGGATTTTCCCGGGTCAAAAAAAAAAAAAAAAAAAAAGGTTAGGTTAGGTTAGGTTAGGTTAGGTTTTTTTTTTTTTTTTTTTTTGACGTCTCGAAACGTCACTAGCTGCGTTGCCCTCTGACTTGATCAGAGTCCTTATGTAGTAATGGGTTAATTAAAAGACAGGGTTTTTCCATTTATTTCCCCTTCCTCCCTCTGAGTTTTGGGGTTTAGTGTCTAAGTTTTTCTACTTATATAATTTATTAACTGTTACAGACGAGTTTAGAATCTTAATTTTTTATAATTACTAATTTATTAACTATTACATTTTCATATATCTATGGTCTATATCTATTTCTAGTGGTAACAATGTTTTATATCATATTTCTACTTATTTCTATTTATCTTATATGCTTATTGCTAAATTATAATATATTAAAATATTATATTTATCAATGTTTGCTTTTCTCTTTTAATCTATTATCTTTTTACTGTATTGTTCATATGTTATAATGTTCTGAATTATTTTCTTCGTTTTTGTCAATTTTAATCGGTGAGTCATGAGTATCAACATGACTCGGTCCTTTTAAATGACCTGCCACTCATTTGTTTTGGGGACTCCCGGTTGAATCCTCATCTTCTGACTGGCGCTGCTACGGATTTTCCTCTTCCACGTGTGGACCTCTTCTTTCCGGCGGGCGAGCTCTTTCGGCTTCCATGGTGACGAACGGTTTCTGTTTATTTCCTTAAGGGGAATGACGTAGTTGCGTACTGTTGTTTTTGTGCTATTTTGTGTATATATTCCTCTTGTATCTGTTTTGTGGTCTATGTTCAGCTCTTTATCGATTTGCGATTTGGGCATCTTCTCATGAAGCTGGTCCAAATTCGCTTTTTTGCTGTTGTACATATTATTTGCCACATCCAGTCTCATCAGGAACACTGTTTCCATTTTTTCGGAGTTTGTTACTCGGTCGTCCACCTTCCCGTCCTTCACGTGGCTGAGGAGACCCTTCGAGCATGCCGTATGCTGTATGTTGTGTATTCTCCCTGGGGGTAGGTTGGGTGGCCTTTGGTATTGTGGGACCGCCTTAACAATAAGCCACCGTGGCCCGGGCCAAGGTGTCCCACTTTCTTCTTATCGGGCAGTCTTGGCTGAAGGCATTGTGTTCATTTTTATCTAGTTTGGCTTGAACGCAGTTGCAGCAGGCAGGCGGTACGTCGGCGAGCCATTCTTCGCATTTAGCCTTCAAATGCGGTCCCCCACAGTGGCTACATTTCTCGACTGTTTCTTTGCAGAAACGTCTGCCATGGCCGAAAGCCAGACATAGGGAACATTGTACTAGTGGCGATTGATCCGCCACTTTTATCCTTTGGAGGTCGATATGCACCTCTCCTATGTCCAGCATCCGGTTCCATATCTGTGGGGAGACCTTGACGACTACATGGTTCAGGTAGGGGTTTCTTGTTCTTCGCCTGTAGCGCACCTCAACTTTGTCCAATCCATCTAGATTTCGGAACACCTTCTCGTTCTGGGTCCGCAGGGCTTTTATGATGTCCTCATCGGTGTTATATTCGAGGACATCTTTAAGGATTAGGAGAGGATCTTTGTTCCTAATCTCTTCTACGGTGAGGTGTTCCTCCGCCTTTTTCAACCTTTCCTTTATCTTGTCTCGTTCTTCCTCTGTCCGACATCCAACTATTACCTTTCTGTCTCTGGCCTTTCTTACCCTGTCTACTCTAATACCTCCTTCTTTCGCATTCACTACTTCCCTGATCTTCTCTAGGACCTGTTCTCCCGTATCTTGGTCGTCCTTTGAGGAGACCACTACGGAGTGCAGTGTGGTTGAGTCGTTGGGCTGCCTTTTGGTCTGTCCAGCAGCCACACTCGCGTATGTGGTCTTCTCCAAGGTCTCCTTGTGCTGATCTAGGGCCTCTTGCAGCCTAACCATTCTCTGAGTATTTTCTCGGAGTAGGTTGCTATGCTCCTCAACAATATTTAAGTGTAGCTTGAGCTCGTTTGCCTCCTCTTGGTTTTCCCTCATTTTCTCTTTTTGTTCTATCACTTCTATTTGTTCCCCTATCGTTTCTTCCACGATTTCGCTTTTTTCGCCTCGTTGTTTCTCTTTATGTACTTCGCCTTCCTTTACCAACTGGTACAGTCGGTCGATTGCCAGGGTGACTTCGGTCTTGATATCCCTCCTAATATTGTTGCCTTGGGCGAGGTAATGTTTCGCCTTTGCTAGGACCTTCCGTGCTTCGGCTGTTCGAGTACCGGTTCTCATGGGGCTTTCCTGGCTCTCTACCGACTGACTTGCCGGTTTTTGAGGAATCTGCTTTGTTTTCCTGGCCTGGTCTTGTGGCACGGTCTTTTTTGGCGAGGGGCTCTTGTGTACAGCGGGGGTTGGTGGCTTTTTTGTTTCTGGCGTCCTTTGCGGATTTCTTCCTGCCACTTCCAGTCTTTCTATACTTCTCCTGACGTCAACCGAGGTTTTCGTCAGGTCCGCCAGATCGTACGTGGTGTTTACTCTGGAGGGTCCTGCCTCCAGCAGATCCGTGGCGGATATTTTCCGGGATTTAAGAGGTTTTTGGGGGCAAAGCTCAGCTTCTGTCTCACCTTTTGGGGGTGTTCGGAACATCTTAAGTCTTATAAACTAACAATTACAGTACAGTACAACTTAAATTAGCACACAAAGTTAGACAGCACAATAAAATCTTAAAATTAACACAGTAAATTCGACTTATTTAAGAATGTAGGGTCAAGGAAGTGACCGCCGTAAGGGCGTATAGTGTGTTGATACTCTACACCTAATGTAGAGTATCGCTCTACCAAAAAATAAATTGAACTCTATGTAGAGTCGGTCTCTACCCTGACACTGGTAGTACTCAATGTGCTCTATTAGCCTTTGAAAACCGCGTCAAAATTGGACTAGTGGTTCAGGAGATACGGGGTTTTTAAACTTTCCAAGATGGCCGCCAGAATAGCTGTCAGATGTTAAAAGTGGCGTATCTTGGTCGGTTTTTGCACTAGAGTGGAGGGGTTTTTTCCTTTATGGAACCCAAGACTTCTAGTACAAAGTGAGGGTGGGTGAAAAAGGGGGGGAGGGGGGGGGGGGAGGGGTTGTAAGTACACGGTCAATTCTAATCTAAATATTTAAAACTAAAAAAATTTTTTGTTTCAGGTTGGAGCGGTGCGGGGAAGGGCGGGGGAGGGAGCGGGGGAGGGGTGAGCGGCGGGGTGGGGTGAGTACACAGTCAAATTCCTAATAGCTAAAAACCTAAAATTAACTTATTTTACTTTTTTACAATTTTTCAGGCAGAGTCCTGGGGGTGATTTGGTCCTGGGGGGTCTTCCTCCTGGGGGTGGTTTTGATAGGTCCCAAAGGGTTTGGGTACCAAACCGTGGGGGGGGTAGATAGGGGGGGGGCCCCCGAAAAATCGTCAGATTTGGTCCAGGACGCACCGTTCCCGAGATAATCGGTTTGTACGGCTTTTTGCGGTTGGTAAACCGCGTTGGTTTTCGGGGTTTTCCCTATAACTCTGGATCCACTCCCCTCTGGAGTCCGGGATTGGTGTTATTGTGTTGGGCTGGGTTTTGTGCAGCCCGATGCGTAAGTACCTGCCTTCTGAGACGTACCGTTTCCGCGCAGTCCCTCCTGGAAGAAAACGGGAGATGGGGTCCCGACCGCAAAAAGCTATCTTCCAAACGGGAAGGGCTAGGAACGATCCGATTTCGCAGGATTGTAGAGGGCGTTGTTCTTTTTTCCTTGGAATCTCCAGGTCCCCGATATGATGTTCTGGAGAGGAGTAGTACCACCTGGAAGGTCTAAAGTTGGTCCTGGAGAGCTGGTGGTGGTTGGGTTTTGTTCGTTGCCCCTATGATCGCTTCTCGAGTCAGAGAACGAAAATGTGATTATTTTTGCGATCCGACGCTCCGTTCCAGGGTTATGAGCTCGACCAACTTATCTGGTAATGGCGATTTTCGGTTTTGTTCGCTTGAAAAATTCGCGAAAAATCAGCCGTTGTCCCGATTCGTTCCCGGTTTTCTCCAACTTTGCAGAACGCAGACTCCTGCTCCCGATCCGTGGTATGTTTGGGGTGTTCCTGTATTTGCGGATTTTTGGCAGGTGGTCAAAGTTTTACCAAGATTCGTCAAAACCGCAAATAGACCTTTTCAACAGGAACCTGGGCCGAAAAGTCAAAACTATGTGTCGATCTGGCAAGCTTGTGTTCCTGCTCGACAATTTGCTCACCCAGAACTGCTCCTGGTGCAAGATTCCGGTTTCCACGTGTCCACGTGCCTGGCTCAAAATTCCCAGATCTCGGGTTTTTTCCACCAGAAAATTCCCGTTTTTGGCAGGAATGTTGGGAACGATGTGCTTAGTGATTTCCCGGTGGAAAAAGGGTGGGTCACAGATCTCGTTTGGGCGTCAGGTGTCAAAATCTGTTTCGAGCACGTGTCCTAAGTGGTTTTTGGGCTCCAGATCAGTCAGATTTGGTCCGATTTCCAAAATTTTTGTATCCTTGAAGAGGCCTCGTGTTTATACAGCTTATTTGCTGTTGCACGTCGTGCTACGTGCTTGTTTTGAGCAACGTGGTCAATTGTTTACGTCACCAAACTCACTCAAAAATGGTCCAAAAAATCCAAATGTTTGCCAAAAGTTGGTCCTTCCTATAACCCACCGGATCACTCGAAAAAACTTATGTGTCGTCGCTGTAGATTTTGCAGCGCACGAGGTTTTAGTTTTTCCGAGGTTATCACGGTGGTTATTTGGTCACAGTTCACTCAGTTTTTAACTTTTACACAAAATTTTTTCACTGTCCTGTGTATATTCACTGCGCGCACATATACTGAATTTTTCAGATTTTTTAGAGCGTTTTCACTGTTTTGGCTGCTTTAGAACCGCGGAGCAACGTTTTTGAGCTTGCGTTTGGGCAAAGTCTGCAGTTAGACTGTGGTTAGGTTAGGTTAGGTTAGGTTAGGTTAGGTTAGGTTAGGTTAGGTTAGGTTAGGTTAGGTTCCACGGACCTGCTAGGTTGTCCTAGTGGGCGGGGAGGTGTACCCCGACGTGGCGCGTCCCCAGGTGGCGGATAGGGGATCGGCTCCCAGTAATGGGAGCTACCGGTTTACCGGCGCGGACCAAACACCAATGGGGGAAGTGCGGCGTCGTCCTGCCCGGTTTCCCGCGAGTCGGCTGTATGGGTCAGTTTCCTTGCGGGATTCCGAGTGGGGCGGTGCTTCGCTTTGGGGAGGGCAGAGTTGGGCTCGGCGTGCGCTTACCCCGCCGTCGGGCAGGCAGTGGGAGACTAGTCTTTCCTGCCACCAGCTCGAAATCGTAATCCTGCAACGGTAGCGGTCATGTCTCGTTACCTGAACAGGACCGATGGTCTTGGCTTGGTCGCCCGGGCTGCGAGGAGTTAACCTCTATAAAAAATCCCGTCGGACAAGTGGTGGTGGCAGCACGAGGTCCTTTCTCTTACGAGGATGGCTGGCCGGTAAAGTCAGTCGCTACTGCTACCTAGGCGTAGGCCTTGGTTAGGTCCACCTAACCCTTCCCGGATACACGTGGGCACTGTCCGGGTCGTAGTACCTTTCCCCGGTACTCGTGGGAATTTGATGGATTTGTTCGCTAAAACCCAAAAGGAGGGCGGTCGCCTTGAATGCCGCACTGAGGGAGCTGCTGCAGAGCCTGCAAAGGTGTCTGGTGCGGACGCTTCGGCGTCACAAATTGAGGTGGTTGCTTCGGCAACGATGAAGGCTAAGCCTTCAAAACAAGCGCGGGACGCCTCCGGGCGTTTCCTTAAGGGCCCTTCTCAGGGCCAACCCATCGGCCCTTCTCAGGGCCAACCCAAAGGCCCTTCTCGGGGCCAAACCGACGCATCGGCGTTGGCAGAGGTGCCCGTTTCGGCGGTCTGCCTGCATGGCAGAGCGGACGAGTCTTCGGACTCTGAAATGTCGGCCGACTTGGAGTCGGACGCCGGTCCAACGGCGCAATCGCGGAAGAGGGCTTTCCTCGAAGATGTGTCCAACTCGGACTCGTCTAAGGGGAAGGCCAAAAAGAAGGTCAAGGCCAAAAGGCGCTCCGCCATCGCCATTGTCGACACCCACGACGTTGGTCTGGCAGAGGCGGAGCGCCAGCTGAGCCTGGCAAGGCGGGCACAGGTCCAGCAGGACCTAGAGGAGCAGGTCGCTGCCAAGGAGCAGCAGGCGCGAACTGCGCGGGCCAGGGCCGGGTACGGCGCGTCTAGCGTCCTCTACACGGACCACTCCCTGGCCGAGCTGGAGCGCATGGCTCTGGAGGATGCGGGGGAGATCGTAGAGGTCGCCTCCAAGTCCTCCAACCTGAAGGGGACACTTCAGAAGTCGCTGAAGTGTCGTGCCGCGAGCATGCGTGGCATCGTCGGTGAGCTGGTGCAGCGCACCGCCACTGAAGAGACGCGGCAGCTGCAGGCGCGGGTCGACCGCCTGCAGTCGGAGGTCAGCCAGCTGCACCAAAAGCTGGCTGAAGTTACGGCCCGGCCTACCCAGGCTGATCCCAAATCGGCGGCTGCGGGCCCCTCCTCCTCCACCTCCAACCTTGAGGATATTATCCGAAAGGTTGTTATGGAGGAGAGGGCGTTCACAAGAGCCTGCCTCGATGGCATCGAGGATAGGCTCTTGCCCGAGAAACGCCTGCGTCCGCCACTAGCGGCAGACAAAAGGGCGAAAAAGCCGGGGCCACCTCCCCCAGAAAGGGAGGACGCCCAACTCCCTTCGACCACCCCATGCAACCAGTCATGGTCGGAGGTGGTCAAGAAGGGAAAGGGCAAGGCGAAAGCGGCCGCCGCCCCTACCACCCCTGCCACTTCATCCTGCCCGCCCCAGGCGGCAGGTAAGGGCAAGGGGAAAGGGAAGGGGAAGACGTCGGCCCCGAAGCCCGCCGCCGCTGCACCCGCAGCTAAACGGGCTCCCGCCGGTGGGAAGAAGCTTCGGGCTCCTCCCAAGACTGCGGCCGTCGTGGTGACTCTCACCGCGGAGGCTGCAGAGCGAGGGGAGACGTACGAGTCTGTCTTAAAGCGGGCTCGTACAAACGCCGATCCCACCCAACTGGGGATCGGTGCAGTCGCGTGCCGCCGAACGGTAACCGGGGCTCGAATCTTCGAGTTCCCGGGGGCCCAGGGCGGCGCCAACGCAGACCTCTTCGCAACAAAGTTGCGGGAGGTCATTGCGGACGCGGCCAAGGTGGCCAGGCCCGTGAAGTCGGCGGCCTTGCTGGTGACCGATCTAGACGATTCGGTCACCAAAGAGGAGGTGGTGGCGGCCATTGCAGCCATAGGGGGCTGCGATACCGCAGCGGTGCAGGGCCGGGACATTAGGCCTGGCCGCGGCGGCATGGGCACCATCCGCCTGGAGTGCCCAGTCGTGGTGGCCAAAGCCGTCCTCGCCAAGGGGCGGCTCCCGGTAGGATTCAGTTCCTGCCGGATCCGGGCACTTGAAGACCAGCCATTGCGCTGCTTCAGGTGCCACGGTCTCGGCCACATGCGGGCTCTCTGTCCGTCCAAGGTCGACAGGACAGAGAGTTGCTTCCGCTGCGGCAAGGACGGACATAAGTCAGTCGACTGTAAGGCCGCCAAGCCGCACTGCGCTATATGCGCAGCCAGCGGCTGCCCGGCGGAGCACATTATGAGGGGGAGGAACTGCAATCCTCCCCCGAAGAAGGGCAAAGCGCAGGCGCCGACCCCGCCTGTCACTGCGACCGCCCCGGCGGCCGATGAGGGAGAAGCGATGTCCGACTATGATGGATAGAGTCGGACATCGCATACTCCAGGCGAACACCAACCACTGCAAAGCAGCCCAGGACCTGCTAATGCAGGTCCTGGCTGAGTGGTTGGTGGACGTGGCGGTAGTCGCCGAGCCGTACTCGGTCCCTGGCTATTGGCTGGGTGACAGGGACGGCTTGGTTGCGTTGGTGACGCAGTCTTCCACGGACTCCCCTCCCCTCTCGCTTTTAGAGAGGGGACCGGGATACGTGGCCGCCGCGTGGGGAGAAATAGCCTTGGTAGGGGTGTATTTCTCCCCTAACCGCCCTCTTCAGGACTTCGAGAATTTTCTCGAAGTCCTGACCGCCGTTATCGGCCGGGCGGCGCCGCGCCAGGTCGCCGTTGTGGGCGACCTGAACGCCAAGTCGGCGGCCTGGGGAAACCCGGCCGCCACTTGCAACGTCCGGGGGAGGGCCGTCGAATTCTGGGCGGCCTCCTCCTGTGTGTCCCTCCTCAACAGAGGGACGGTCCAGACGTGTGTGCGGCGACGGGGAGGGTCAGTGGTGGACGTTTCGTTCGCCACCCCCGTTCTGGCCGCCCGCGTCGTGGACTGGCGGGTAGAATTGGTGGAAACGATGTCGGACCACAGATACGTGCGGTTCGACATCTCCACCAACCAGAACTCACCGAGGACGGCCCCATTGGGCCGTTCTCCCTTTCCACGGTGGGCTCTCACCCACCTCGACCGCGAGGCGGCCAAGGAGGGGGCGTTCCTCCGGGACTGGCTCGACCCACCCGTCGACGTCCTAGATGTCGACGGCGCAGCGGTCGAGCTCCGGAGGTCCCTGACTGAGGTGTGCAACCTAAGCATGCCTCGGGCACGCCGCCCGCCCCCCCGACGCGCCGTGTATTGGTGGTCAGGGGAATTGGCGGGACTCCGGGCCGCCTGCGTGGTGGCAAGGAGGGCGTTCGCGCGGAGCCGACGGCGGAGCCAGAGAGACCTCGAGCATGAGGACCTTCTTTATGCCTCCTACGTGGAGGCGAAGAAGGTCCTTAAGGTGGCGGTGAGCGTCGCCAAAGATGCGGCGCGAGCCGAGATGCTCGAGGGTCTCGACAGGGACCCGTACGGGAGACCATACAAGGCGGCGCGGAACAAACTGCGCCCCTTTGGTCCCCCGCTCACGGAGTCCCTGGAGCCGGCATTGCTGGATGGGGTGGTTCGGTCCCTATTTCCATCTGGGACCGACGATTTCACCCCACCAGCAATGGACCCCCCGCGGGGGATGGCTCCGCCGGAGGATGACGTCCCTCCGGTCACGGCGGAGGAGCTTGCCGCGGAGGTTCTTCGCCTTCGCGGTAAGAAGACGGCTCCGGGGCCGGACGGCGTCCCGGCACGGGTGGTGGCCATCGCCGCCTCCCAGATGGAGAGGAGGTTTCGGGACCTTTTCGGCGCGTGTTTCGTGTCGGAGAGGTTCCCGAAGCCTTGGAAGGAGGGGCAGCTGTGCCTCCTCCGGAAGGAGGGACGCCCGGCGGACTCCCCCTCGGCTTACCGACCCATCGTACTGCTCGATGAGGTCGGTAAACTGTTCGAGGGGATAGTCGCCGGGCGGCTAAAAGGCCTCCTCCGGGAGGTGGGGCCAGATCTGTCGGACGCCCAGTTCGGTTTCCGAAGGGGACGTTCGACGATCGACGCGCTGGCCCGCCTAAAGGGCCAGGTGCAGGAGGCAGTGGAGGTGGGGGACGGGGTGCTGGCTGTGTCGTTTGACATAGCCAACGCCTTCAATTCCGTTCCCCACTCCACGATACTTGAGGCACTCCGTTATCATGGAGTGCCTCAGTATCTGCGGAGGCTGCTGGCTAGCTACTTGGAGGACCGAGCGGTCCTCCTGGTAGATAAAGCTGGCCAGCTGCGGCGGTACGGGGCCGAGGCCGGTGTTCCACAGGGGTCTGTCCTAGGACCCCTCCTGTGGAACATCGGCTTCGATTGGCTCCTGCGGGGAGCTCTCCTCCGAGGGACGAGTGTCATTTGCTACGCAGATGACACTCTCCTTACTGCCCGGGGGAGAGACTGGAGGGAGGCGGCGAGCCTGGCCTCGGCCGGCGGATCGCTGGTCGCAGGCAGGATCCGCCGGCTTGGTTTGGGGGTTGCGCTACATAAAACCGAGGCCGTGTATTTTCACGGGCCTCGGCAGCGTATTCCTACTGACGCCAACATTTTTGTGGAGGGCGTCAGAATCGAGGTGAAGACCCAGATGAAATATCTGGGTCTAGTGCTCGACAGCAGGTGGCACTTCGGCCCGCACTTTAGCGGGCTGTCGACGCGCCTGCTGAAGACCGCGGGGGCGCTTTCGTGGCTCCTCCCAAATCTGGGAGGGCCCAAAGCGCGATGCCGGCATCTTTATGCCGGCATCCTGAAGAGTATGGCCCTTTACGGGGCCCCCATCTGGGCGGACTCCCTCCATAGGAGGGAGAATGCCACCGCACTGCGCAGGCCCCAAAGGGCCATCGCGCAGCGAGTGGCGAGAACCTACCGTTCAGTAGGATTCTCGGCGGCATGCGCTCTGGCGGGCACCCCTCCTTGGGAACTCGAGGCGGGGGTGCTAGCCAGAGTGTATGAGTGGACGGCGGGGCGTAGGGCGCTCGGGGAGTGCCCCGCCCCGGAAGAGCGGGAAGCCGTTCGGCGAGAGGCAAAGGATGCCGTCGTCCAACATTGGACGGAGAACCTCGCCTCCGCCGTATTCGGGCGCCGGACGCTGGACGCTCTCGGGCCAGTCCTAAAGGATTGGCTCGAGAGGCCGCACGGCTTCCTGTCGTTCCGTCTGGTGCAGGTGCTTTCCGGGCATGGATGCTTCGGAAAATACCTGCATCAGATCGGAAGAGAGGCGGTGCCATCGTGCCACGAATGTGGTGCGACGGAGGACACGGCGGAACACACCCTCGAGGTGTGCCCGTCGTGGTTCGAGCCGCGCCGCGCCCTGGTGGCGGCAGTGGGGCCGAACCTCTCGCTTCCCAGCGTGGTCAACGCCATGCTGGAGAGCGAGAGGGCCTGGGTGGCGGTGGCCTCCTTCTGCGAAGACGTCATGTCCCAGAAGGAGGCGGCAGAGCGCGCGCGGGAGGAAGATCCTCTCGCGGCGCCTCTGCGTAGGCGGAGAAGGGGTAGGAGAAGGCGACAATAGTCGTTTTCCCTATCTCTGTGGTGGCGAACAGCGGGAAATAGGCGTGGGGACGCCTTCTCCCGCATTGCACCGTTCACCACCCCCGTCGAGCGGGAACGGCCGTGCACTCGCGGTCATTCCCGGGCCCCTCTCTGTGATGAGGGGCGTGGAGGCCCCGCTGTAAAGGCGGGCGGTCGTCGGCGGGGGACTGGTTGCGAAGGCTCTTGCCGGTTTCCCAGTCCCCCTCCATGAAGACGATGCGGGAGTGCCGCTGGGTTGTTTAGTGGGTATACCGGTCCCTTACAGGGCCGGGGAGTCCCACATACCCCACCCCATCCCCATGGGGGGGGGATGCGTAATGCATTTTTCCCAGCGTCAAAAAAAAAAAAAAAAAAAAAAGGTTAGGTTAGGTTAGGTTAGGTTAGGTTAGGTTAGGTTAGGTTAGGTTAGGTTCCACGGACCTGCTAGGTTGTCCTAGTGGGCGGGGAGGTGAACCCCGACGTGGCGCGTCCCCAGGTGGCGGATAGGGGATCGGCTCCCAGTAATGGGAGCTACCGGTTTACCGGCGCGGACCAAACACCAATGGGGGAAGTGCGGCGTCGTCCTGCCCGGTTTCCCGCGAGTCGGCTGTATGGGTCAGTTTCCTTGCGGGATTCCGAGTGGGGCGGTGCTTTGCTTTGGGGAGGGCAGAGTTGGGCTCGGCGTGCGCTTACCCCGCCGTCGGGCAGGCAGTGGGAGACTAGTCTTTCCTGCCACCAGCTCGAAATCGTAATCCTGCAACGGTAGCGGTCATGTCTCGTTACCTGAACAGGACCGATGGTCTTGGCTTGGTCGCCCGGGCTGCGAGGAGTTAACCTCTATAAAAAATCCCGTCGGACAAGTGGTGGTGGCAGCACGAGGTCCTTTCTCTTACGAGGATGGCTGGCCGGTAAAGTCAGTCGCTACTGCTACCTAGGCGTAGGCCTTGGTTAGGTCCACCTAACCCTTCCCGGATACACGTGGGCACTGTCCGGGTCGTAGTACCTTTCCCCGGTACTCGTGGGAATTTGATGGATCTGTTCGCTAAAACCCAAAAGGAGGGCGGTCGCCTTGAATGCCGCACTGAGGGAGCTGCTGCAGAGCCTGCAAAGGTGTCTGGTGCGGACGCTTCGGCGTCACAAATGGAGGTGGTTGCTTCGGCAACGATGAAGGCGAAGCCTTCAAAACAAGCGCGGGATGCCTCCGGGCGTTTCCTTAAAGGCCCTTCTCAGGGCCAACCCAAAGGCCCTTCTCAGGGCCAACCCAAAGGCCCTTCTCGGGGCCAAACCGACGCATCGGCGTTGGCAGAGGTGCCCGTTTCGGCGGTCTGCCTGCATGGCAGAGCGGACGAGTCTTCGGACTCAGAAATGTCGGCCGACTTTGAGTCGGACGCCGGTCCAACGGCGCAATCGCGGAAGAGGGCTTTCCTCGAAGATGTGTCCAACTCGGACTCGTCTAAGGGGAAGGCCAAAAAGAAGGTCAAGGCCAAAAGGCGCTCCGCCATCGCCATTGTCGACACCCACGACGTTGGTCTGGCAGAGGCGGAGCGCCAGCTGAGCCTGGCAAGGCGGGCACAGGTCCAGCAGGACCTAGAAGAGCAGGTCGCTGCCAAGGAGCAGCAGGCGCGAACTGCGCGGGCCAGGGCCGGGTACGGCGCGTCTAGCGTCCTTTACACGGACCACTCCCTGGCCGAGCTGGAGCGCATGGCTCAGGAGGATGCGGGGGAGATCGTAGAGGTCGCCTCCAAGTCTTCCAACCTGAAGGGGACACTTCAGAAGTCGCTGAAGTGTCGTGCCGCGAGCATGCGTGGCATCGTCGGTGAGCTGGTGCAGCGCACCGCCACTGAAGAGACGCGGCAGCTGCAGGCGCGGGTCGACCGCCTGCAGTCGGAGGTCAGCCAGCTGCACCAAAAGCTGGCTGAAGCTACGGCCCGGCCTACCCAGGCTGAGCCCAAATCGGCGGCAGCGGGCCCCTCCTCCTCCTCCAACCTTGAGGATATTATCCGGAAGGTTGTTATGGAGGAGAGGGCGTTCACAAGAGCCTGCCTCGATGGCATCGAGGATAGGCTCTTGCCCGAGAAACGCCTGCGTCCGCCACTAGCGGCAGACAAAAGGGCGAAAAAGCCTGGGCCACCTCCCCCAGAAAGGGAGGACGCCCAACTCCCTTCGACCACCCCATCCAACCAGTCGTGGTCGGAGGTGGTCAAGAAGGGAAAGGGCAAGGCGAAAGCGACCGCCGCCCCTACCACCCCTGCCTCATCCTGCCCGCCCCAGGCGGCAGGTAAGGGCAAGGGGAAAGGGAAGGGGAAGACGTCGGCCCCGAAGCCCGCCGCCGCTGCACCCGCAGCTAAACGGGCTCCCGCCGGTGGGAAGAAGCTTCGGGCTCCTCCCAAGACTGCGGCCGTCGTGGTGACTCTCACCGCAGAGGCTGCAGAGCGAGGGGAGACGTACGAGTCCGTCTTGAAGCGGGCTCGTACAAACGCCGATCCCACCCAACTGGGGATCGGTGCAGTCGCGTGCCGCCGAACGGTAACCGGGGCTCGAATCTTCGAGTTCCCGGGGGCCCAGGGCGGCGCCAACGCAGACCTCTTCGCAACGAAGTTGCGGGAGGTCATTGCGGACGCGGCCAAGGTGGCCAGGCCCGTGAAGACGGCGGCCTTGCAGGTGACCGATCTAGACGATTCGGTCACCAAAGAGGAGGTGGTGGCGGCCATTGCAGCCATAGGGGGCTGCGATACCGCAGCGGTGCAGGGCCGGGACATTAGGCCTGGCCGCGGCGGCATGGGCACCATCCGCCTGGAGTGCCCAGTCGTGGTGGCCAAAGCCGTCCTCGCCAAGGGGCGGCTCCCGGTAGGATTCAGTTCCTGCCGGATCCGGGCACTTGAAGACCAGCCATTGCGCTGCTTCAGGTGCCACGGTCTTGGCCACATGCGGGCTCTCTGTCCGTCCAAGGTCGACAGGACAGAGAGTTGCTTCCGCTGCGGCAAGGACGGACATAAGTCCGTCGACTGTAAGGCCGCAAAGCCGCACTGCGCTATATGCGCAGCCAGCGGCTGCCCGGCGGAGCACATTATGAGGGGGAGGAACTGCAATCCTCCCCCGAAGAAGGGCAAAGCGCAGGCGCCGACCCCGCCTGTCGCTGCGACCGCCCCGGCGGCCGATGAGGGAGAAGCGATGTCCGACTATGATGGATAGAGTCGGACATCGCATACTCCAGGCGAACACCAACCACTGCAAAGCAGCCCAGGACCTGCTAATGCAGGTACTGGCTGAGTGGTTGGTGGACGTGGCGGTAGTCGCCGAGCCGTACTCGGTCCCTGGCCATTGGCTGGGTGACAGGGACGGCTTGGTTGCGTTGGTGACGCAGTCTTCCACGGACTCCCCTCCCCTCTCGCTTTTAGAGAGGGGACCGGGATACGTGGCCGCCGCGTGGGGAGAAATAGCCTTGGTAGGGGTGTATTTCTCCCCTAACCGCCCTCTTCAGGACTTCGAGAATTTTCTCGAAGTCCTGACAGCCGTTATCGGCCGGGCGGCGCCGCGCCAGGTCGCCGTTGTGGGCGACCTGAACGCCAAGTCAGCGGCCTGGGGAAACCCGGCCGCCACTTGCAACGTCCGGGGGAGGGCCGTCGAATTCTGGGCGGCCTCCTCCGGTGTGTCCCTCCTCAACAGAGGGACGGTCCAGACGTGTGTGCGGCGACGGGGAGGGTCAGTGGTGGACGTTTCGTTCGCCACCCCCGTTCTGGCCGCACGCGTCGTGGACTGGCGGGTAGAATTGGTGGAAACGATGTCGGACCACAGATACGTGCGGTTCGACATCTCCACCAACCAGAGCCCACCGAGGACGGCCCCATTGGGCCGTTCTCCCTTTCCACGGTGGGCTCTCACCCGCCTCGACCGCGAGGCGGCCAAGGAGGCGGCCTTCCTCCGGGACTGGCTCGACCCTCCCATCGACGTCCTAGACGTCGACGGCGCAGCGGTTGAGCTCCGGAGGTCCCTGACTGAGGTGTGCAACTTAAGCATGCCTCGGTCACGCCGCCCGCCCCCCCGACGCGCCGTGTATTGGTGGTCGGGGGAATTGGCGGGACTCCGGGCCGCCTGCGTGGTGGCAAGGAGGGCGTTCGCGCGGAGCCGACGGCGGAGCCAGAGAGACCTCGAGCATGAGGACCTTCTTTACGCCTCCTACGTGGAGGCAAAGAGGGTCCTTAAGGTGGCGGTGAGCGCCGCCAAAGATGCGGCGCGAGCCGAGATGCTCGAGGGTCTCGACAGGGACCCGTACGGGAGGCCATACAAGGCGGCGCGGAACAAACTGCGCCCCATTGGTCCCCCGCTCACGGAGTCCCTGGAGCCGGCATTGCTGGATGGGGTGGTTCGGTCCCTATTTCCATCTGGGACCGACGATTTCAGCCCACCAGCAATGGACCCCCCACGGGGGGTGGCTCCGCCGGAGGAGGACGTCCCTCCGGTCGCGGCGGAAGAGCTTGCCGCGGAGGTTCTTCGCCTTCGCGGTAAGAAGACGGCTCCGGGGCCGGACGGCGTCCCGGCACGGGTGGTGGCCATCGCTGCCTCCCAGATGGAGAGGAGGTTTCGGGACCTTTTCGGCGCTTGTTTCGCGTCGGAGAAGTTCCCGAAGCCTTGGAAGGAGGGGCAGCTGTGCCTCCTCCGGAAGGAGGGACGCCCGGCGGACTCCCCCTCGGCTTACCGACCCATCGTACTGCTCGATGAGGTCGGTAAACTGTTCGAGGGGATAGTCGCCGGGCGGCTAAAAGGCCTCCTCCGGGAGGTGGGGCCGGATCTGTCGGACGCCCAGTTCGGTTTCCGAAGGGGGCGTTCGACGATCGACGCGCTGGCCCGCCTAAAGGGCCAGGTGCGGGAGGCAGTGGAGGTGGGGGACGGGGTGTTGGCTGTGTCGTTTGACATAGCCAACGCCTTCAATTCCGTTCCCCACTCCACGATACTTGAGGCACTCCGTTATCATGGAGTGCCTCAGTATCTGCGGAGGCTGCTGGCCAGCTACCTGGAGGACCGAGCGGTCCTCTTGGTAGATAAAGCTGGCCAGCTGCGGCGGTACGGGGCCGAGGCCGGTGTTCCACAGGGGTCTGTCCTAGGACCCCTCCTGTGGAACATCGGCTTCGATTGGCTCCTGCGGGGAGCTCTCCTCCGAGGCACGAGTGTCATATGCTACGCAGATGACACTCTCCTTACTGCCCGGGGGAGAGACTGGAGGGAGGCGGCGAGCCTGGCCTCGGCCGGCGGATCGCTGATCGCAGGCAGGATCCGCCGGCTTGGTTTGGGGGTTGCGCTGCATAAAACCGAGGCCGTGTATTTTCACGGGCCTCGGCAGCGCACCCCACCTGACGCCCACATCGTAGTTGAGGGCGTCAGGGTCGAAGTGAAGGCCCAGATGAAGTATCTGGGCCTGGTGCTTGATAGCAGGTGGCGCTTCGGCCCGCACTTTAGCGGGCTGTCGACGCGCCTGCTGAAGACCGCAGGGGCGCTTTCGTGGCTCCTCCCAAATCTGGGAGGGCCCAAAGCGCGATGCCGGCAACTTTATGCCGGCATCCTGAAGAGTATGGCCCTTTACGGGGCCCCCATCTGGGCGGACTCCCTCCATAGGAGGGAGAATGCCACCGCACTGCGCAGGCCCCAAAGGGCCATCGCGCAGCGAGTGGCGAGAACCTACCGCTCAGTAGGTTTCTCGGCGGCATGCGCTCTGGCGGGCACCCCTCCTTGGGAACTCGAGGCGGGGGTGCTAGCCAGAGTGTATGAGTGGACGGCGGGGCGTAGGGCGCTCGGGGAGTGCCCCGCCCCGGAAGAGCGGGAAGCCGTTCGGCGAGAGGCGAGGGATGCCGTCGTCCAGCATTGGACGGAGAACCTCGCCTCCGCCGTATTCGGGCGCCGGACGCTGGACGCTCTTGGGCCAGTCCTAAAGGACTGGCTCGAGAGGCCGCACGGCTTCCTGTCGTTCCGTCTGGTGCAGGTGCTTTCCGGGCATGGATGCTTCGGAAAATACCTGCATAAGATCGGAAGAGAGGCGGCGCCGTTGTGCCACGAATGTGGTGCGACGGAGGACACGGCGGAACACACCCTCGAGGTGTGCCCGTCGTGGTTCGAGCCGCGCCGCGCCCTGGTGGCGGCAGTGGGGCCGAACCTCTCGCTTCCCAGCGTGGTCAACGCCATGCTGGAGAGCGAGAGGGCCTGGGTGGCGGTGGCCTCCTTCTGCGAAGACGTCATGTCCCAGAAGGAGGCGGCAGAGCGCGCGCGGGAGGAAGATCCTCTCGCGGCGCCTCTGCGTAGGCGGAGAAGGGGTAGGAGAAGGCGACAATAGTCGTTTTCCCTATCCCTGTGGTGGCGAACAGCGGGAGATGGGCGTGGGGACGCCTTCTCCCGCATTGCACCGTTCACGACCCCCGTCGAGCGGGAACGGCCGTGCACTCGCGGTCGTTCCCGGGCCCCTCTCTGTGATGAGGGGCGTGGAGGCCCCGCTGTAAAGGCGGGCGGTCGTCGGCGGGGGACTGGTTGCGAAGGCTCTTGCCAGTTTCCCAGTCCCCCTCCATGAAGACGATGCGGGAGTGCCGCTGGGTTGTTTAGTGGGTATACCGGTCCCTTACAGGGCCGGGGAGTCCCACATACCCCACCCCATCCCCATGGGGGGGGGATGCGTAATGCATTTTTCCCAGCGTCAAAAAAAAAAAAAAAAAAAAAAAAAAAAAAAAAAAAAAAAAAGGTTAGGTTAGGTTAGGTTAGGTTAGGTTAGGTTAGGTTAGGTTAGGTTAGGTTAGGTTAGGTTAGGT
This sequence comes from Lampropteryx suffumata, assembly GCA_948098915.1. Lineage (NCBI taxonomy): Eukaryota > Metazoa > Arthropoda > Insecta > Lepidoptera > Geometridae > Lampropteryx > Lampropteryx suffumata. Next base: position 40,139 of record CANUEU010000007.1, read on the forward strand.
TAGGTTAGGTTTTTTTTTTTTTTTTCCTTATTTTATATGTTTCACAGATATTAGAATTTTTTGTACAGTTTATACCTTGGTTTTCGCTTCATTTCAATATTAACGCAGTGTTTTACTTTACATGGTAGAACTTGCTATTTGATACAAGTTTTCCAAATTAAAAATTTTTAGATATATAATTGTTTATGAAATACATATGTAGATAAATACAGTAGTTATGTTAAGTTATATTACATAGTTTATAATGTTTTATATATACAAGACAGTGTACTCTGATATAAGGTCATAAGACCCTAGTCTTTCCACTTATAATCATATAGTAATACTATTAATACTCTTATCCTATGTTTATCTTATCTAATTTTAGTGTAACTTAATCTACTTACAAATAATTTGTTTTTGGTGGACGGAATGTGTACTCTGTTATAGAATCATAAGATTCTAGCTTTCCACGCTCCGCTCCATTTTTATGTTTTATTAAATGTTTTTAAACTATTTACAATTTTGTTGATGTGATGTAAATATGAGTCCACACAGCTTTCGTTATTTATAACTTCGTTCAGCTTGTATGGTGATATTCCAAAATGGTTACAGGTTCCTTCGTGGCTGTACCTTGAAACTCCAAAAGTTGGGCATTTTTCCACCAAATGCTCTAAGCATTGAGTGGTTAATCCATCACATGGGCAAAGGTCGTCTTGGATTATTTTAAAACGGTGTAAATACTTTTTGTGAAAGCCATGGCCTGTTAGGATTTGAGTGAGCTGAAATGATGTTTTGCAGGCCTTTGCTAAGTTGCGAATGTCGCTTATTGTGGGCAGTAGTCGTTTGGTATGTTCTCCTGTTACTGAAGAAGCATATCTATGTTCCCACTTTTGATAAGTTTCTGTTCTTGCTGATTGCTTAATAAAGGATAGAGGGAATCTAGAATAATGAGAAGCAGAGTGCAGACGCGTAGCCGCGTTAGCTGCCGAATCTGCCTGCTCATTACCTTCGATACCTGAGTGCCCTTTAACCCAGGCGATGTTGATACGAGATTCGCTGGATTTTATTTGGTGGATAACGTGGTGAATTTGGTTAACTATGGGGTGGGTATTACTCCGATTTTCGAGTGCTTTGATGGATGAGAGAGAGTCTGTATAAATAATTGATTTTGTTACGTGATTGTTTGCAACCCAATTACAGGCCTCAAGAATAGCGTACAACTCTGCCTGAAAGACTGAACAACTATTATGGAGCTTGAACTTGCGGACAGCCTTGGGTATAATGCCACCTGGGTCAAAACACACAAAGGCGGCCCCGACAGATTGATTGTCCTGCTTGCTTCCATCAGTAAACAGTGATGTAGTGTCATTGCTAACAGTAGCGTCTTGAAGAGATAAGAATGAAATGCGTTTAGCTGGGTGAAGAAGCTCTGAAACGGGTGCAGGTGTTTCAAACTGAATGTCATGTGGGACGAAATCGCAAAATCCTGATAGTTTGGTTTTCTCAATAATATGAACCTCCCTTACCTTCAAATCAAGAGGCGTGAAAAGTGCCAGAGCTATGGCTGCTGTTGTGGATATGGTTCGAAACCCTCTAATTGCTTTGATGGCAAATCCTCGCTGCATTCTTAAAAGGGCTTTTTGAACGTACTTTTTACTAACTATATGTCCCCAGATACCCGCCCCATATGTGACGATGGGCTCAATGACGCTCTGATAAATGAGCCTAACATTTTCAGGGTGTGCGCCGTATGTAGGTCGTGTATACATGCATAATTTTCCAAATATTCGCATCGCCTTTTCCGCGATGTATTTAAGATGAGACCCGAAAAGCAGCTTCTCGTCCAGGATGATTCCTAACAATTTTATTTGTCTCTCGAAAGGCAGCTCCTTACCTTCCATGAATATTCTGGTGTTTTTTGCCTTAGGAGTAAACGCGATCACCTGCGTCTTGGATGGTCCAAATGTCAGTTTAACGCTCTTTCCCCAGCCTGCTATCCCAGACAGCGCACGTTCAGCTGCATCCTTGAGCGCGCCTACATCCTTCGCGGTGACAATCAAGAGGACATCATCAGCAAAAGCCTGCAAGTGACAACCTGAGGGCAGTCTCATCTCCAGCAGCTCATCCAGAATGATATTCCAGAGTATGGGCCCGCACGCTGATCCCTGGATGCAGCCCTTCGACATGCGCTTGCTGACTCGCTCTCCTGCATGATCTAACTGAACTTCTCTATCGCAAACGTAGTTTTCGATAAGCCCGTAGATGTTTTTGGGACAGTTCATTCGTCGAAGTCTGTGAAAGAGAGCGGGCCACCAAGCGTTATCGAAGGCTGCTTTGATGTCTAGAGATACCGCAATAACTAGTTTTTTCTCCATTTTGGCCTGTCTTACGATTTTCAGTGCATTTTCGACAGCCTGTACAGTACTCGTTTGCTCCCGGAAACCAAACTGTCTATCGTTATTAAGGCCATTTTTCTCCATCCAGTAGGTAACTCGTTTGATGAACAGCTTTTCCAAAAGTTTACCAAAAACCGGTAGGAGTCCTATCGGTCGGAATGAACCTAAAGCGCTATAGTCCGATTTTCCTGGTTTTGGTATAATCTTAACATAAGCAATCTTCCATTGCCGCGGGAAGTGTTGGAGTGTAAGGCATCTGTTCATGATATCCGTAATCAGCCTTGGATATGCAATTGCGAATTGATAGCAGATATCTGAAGTAAGATGGTCGATACCTGGGGCCTTGTTTGGGTTCATGTATTTAAGATATTCAAGAACTTCATCCTCGGCGAAGGGAAGATCGTTTTCAGTGTTAATGGAATGGATAGCTCTAAGAAAGTGGTGACGTGGTTCCGTATCGGGGAGATCATCCGGATAAAAATGCTCTAGTAAGGCCTTAGCCGTTTCTCTGCCGCTGGAAGTGTATCTGTCCCCGAGTTTAAGTGTGATAGGGGGACGCCTAGAAGTAGTCTCTTTTAACAGTCTATTCGTCAGAGACCAGACGTTTTCTTTCGTTTGCAGCTCACATAGGTTCCGAAAGTTTGCTGTAGACTCGTCGCGTAGCTCCTTTGCATATGCAGTCTTCTTGCTTAGCTGTTCTTCAAGAAGCGAGTCTAGCGGTGCTCCTTGCCTCTTAGCTGTGTGTAACCTACGATGGATGTCTATCACATCTGACTTCATAGATTCGAGTCTATCCGACCACCACGGTGGTTTGCAGCCCTTTCTGTTACCGTTTCCCTTAACGTGCATCGATTTTTTGCAAGCCAGATGGATAGTGCTTGTGATATCATCGATGAGGGTTTCTAACTCTGCAGGGTCCATGGTCGGAATAATCCGTTCCAGTATATCAGATGAAGCCATGAGCGTGTGTAGGTGATCCTTAAACAGAGGCCAGCACGCCTTATCAGCTGTGTAAAGAAAAGTAGATGTGTTGTCAACTTGTGTGTTTTTAGTATGGTTGACATTTAGCGTGAATTCAATAGCATTGTGTTGTGATGATGCACAAAAATCTAAATTTACCCGCCAAGATGAAATTCTGTCGTAGATGGAGTCTGATGCCAGAGTAAGGTCGATGATAGAGGTTCGATGCCGTCCGTGTGTGATTGTTTCGAAGGTGGGTGTGTTGCCTGAGTTGCAAACGTACATGTCATTGCCATAAACTATGTCCATGACTTCTCTACCACGGAGATTGGTAGCCGTACTACCCCACAGAGAATGCCAGCCATTGAAATCTCCTCCTACTATGCGATGCGAGTTGCTGGTGTTTTTAAGAAAGAGATCCAGACGTTCCATTGTGTTGGAGTGGTCGTCATTCGGTTCGATATAAGCGGATGCTAAAAAGATATTGCAATTTGCGGTGCTAAATTGCACCACACATAGGTTGGCGGAAGAGAATTGAGTTAAACCTAATATAGAGCCGAACCCAGACTTGACCAGAATACAAGCTTTAACTGGGTTGCCGCCGGAAAACTGAAATATGTCCATATCTTTTATGGATTTCAGTTCGTTGCTGGAACCTATGTAAGGCTCCGACAACAGTGCTATTTTACATTCTCCTGCAGAGAATGACCGTAAAAACTCATGTTGACTATTTCGCGAACGATCAATGTTACACTGTACAATTCCGATTTGGTTGTTATAATCCATAATCGACCCTGTTAATTATTTTGTTTTTCATGTTTCGCAGTCTTGGGCAATGATCGGAGTTGGCACGGTGCCGTGTGTCGAATTGGGTTGAAAATTTTTCATTGTGCGTAGTGCAGTTGATGCACTTAGCCGTAAATGGTTTTTCCCTGAGAGGGCAGTGGTCGATGTTATGGCCGGCTTGCGCACAGTGAGCGCATGGCCTAGTGGTTGAGTCACACTTGGTACGCATGTGTCCAAACTGTAGGCACTTGTGACACTGAATGAATGGGGAAAAATCATCCACATGTACTCGCTGGTGATCCAGACTCACCCTGACCATGTCCATCATAGTACGATAGACCCGAGGGTGAGCCAAAAACACAGCATTGTACAGGCTGGGGTTACGATTATCGCGCTTGAATCGCAAGCGCAGATCTTCTTCTTCCGCGATCACTTCGCCTAGCTCTTGATTTTGTTCCCTAAGGATGCTTGCTATATCTTCGGAAGGAACATCTCTAGAGATGCCCTTCAAAATGACCATGGGTCTAAGGCATCGAGCAGGCTCAGCACTGACTTTGTCAGACACCGCAAGGCGCTTGAGGGTTTCTTCACGTTGTTCGGTGCTGTCAAACTCCACGCGTAGTTTGCCATTAGAGACGGCCTGTACTCGCGCAGGTGCATAGGATGACGATCTAAAGCTGATGCTACTTTTAAACGCCTCAATGGTGTCTTGCTTGGTCCTAGCTTCACCTTTAGGAGTGATGATAATTGCTGGCTTATTGTGTGTAGCAGCTTGGGTGGTGGAGACCGGGCCGGGGCTGGTGACTACCCGAACTTGTGGTAGCTTGGGGTCACAGCGAGCGACCTGGGAGTAGCTGCGCGCCTGAGAGGCGACCAGGTTTCTCAGGTGGGCCATTTCCCCGCGGATTTCTTCGCGGACGCAAGAAACAATGTCCTCTTTGAGAGAACACTGCTGGACTCCATCTGGTGCAGTAAGAGCCGCTAAAGTGGGAAGAGTAGGAGCCGATGGTATGGAAAAATTGGAGAGGATACGCGTGGCTCGTCGAATTTCTTCAGCTGCGGCACTAATAAGCCGTTTATTAGCTGCGGTAACGCTTTTACCGTCAGTTACCGCGGTGTTAATAGTCGAAACAAGTTTCCCTATTGCTTCGGTAAACGATTTAACGTCAGTTACCTCCTCAGCAAATGCAGGAAGAAGAGGAGAAGTAACAGGTTGGGAAGGCATGATGAGTGCGACGGAAAGAAGTAATAAGTCGATTAGTTCGTTATTTTTGTAGAATTTCTTCTATTCAGAGGTCAGTACTTGCAGACCTAAAGCTAGTTTGACGGTGGTTAATCCTTATTAACTCTAACGAATATATAAGACACGAAAAAAGTAAAGTTTTAGATTGTAAAATTAAATTTTGAATTTCCCCATACAAAAAGTGAGACCAAAATCCACTTGAGTGAGCAAAGATGGGTGGGTGGGAGGGCGCGTTTTTTATTTTCTTTGCGCTAATTCTTCGCTTTTCTGTTTCAGATGGTCGGTGGTATGCTGGTGAACAGCGTTTTAGGTGCGGATGAAGAAGAAATGGACAGAAATCGACTTTACTAAAGACAAATTATTTCACAAAACGGTGATATTACAGGTTAAAAATGCGATTTTTATCAGAATAAACTGTCTTTACGATCGTGAAACCTGGGTCTCTACCTGTTGGCACACGCTCTTATGCGAATACAATTTGCTTTAGTCCCCTAAAGTAGTGTTTGACGTCTGTAGAATTTTTACAAGTTTAAAAAAGTTTTGAAAAGTTGAATTTAATATGCTAAAAATACCTAAAATTAGTCTTAAAAATGTACAAATCTATGAAATAATAGCGTTACTGGCTACTACTAGTCGCTATACAACCTTTGATTCACAGAAAGCCTTGTTTATTAACACTTTGAAAAAAATGTTTTCACCGTAATGTATGGAGTTTGGTACGGGGTATGAAGACTTTTGATAGAACGCTCGGACGCTTTTTTATTTTCTTTGCGCTAATTCTTCGCTTTTCTGTTTCAGATGGTCGGTGGTATGCTGGTGAACAGCGTTTTAGGTGCGGATGAAGAAGAAATGGACAGAAATCGACTTTACTAAAGACAAATTATTTCACAAAACGGTGATATTACAGGTTAAAAATGCGATTTTTATCAGAATAAACTGTCTTTACGATCGTGAAACCTGGGTCTCTACCTGTTGGCACACGCTCTTATGCGAATACAATTTGCTTTAGTCCCCTAAAGTAGTGTTTGACGTCTGTAGAATTTTTACAAGTTTAAAAAAGTTTTGAAAAGTTGAATTTAATATGCTAAAAATACCTAAAATTAGTCTTAAAAATGTACAAATCTATGAAATAATAGCGTTACTGGCTACTACTAGTCGCTATACAACCTTTGATTCACAGAAAGCCTTGTTTATTAACACTTTGAAAAAAATGTTTTCACCGTAATGTATGGAGTTTGGTACGGGGTATGAAGACTTTTGATAGAACGCTCGGACGCTTTTTTATTTTCTTTGCGCTAATTCTTCGCTTTTCTGTTTCAGATGGTCGGTGGTATGCTGGTGAACAGCGTTTTAGGTGCGGATGAAGAAGAAATGGACAGAAATCGACTTTACTAAAGACAAATTATTTCACAAAACGGTGATATTACAGGTTAAAAATGCGATTTTTATCAGAATAAACTGTCTTTACGATCGTGAAACCTGGGTCTCTACCTGTTGGCACACGCTCTTATGCGAATACAATTTGCTTTAGTCCCCTAAAGTAGTGTTTGACGTCTGTAGAATTTTTACAAGTTTAAAAAAGTTTTGAAAAGTTGAATTTAATATGCTAAAAATACCTAAAATTAGTCTTAAAAATGTACAAATCTATGAAATAATAGCGTTACTGGCTACTACTAGTCGCTATACAACCTTTGATTCACAGAAAGCCTTGTTTATTAACACTTTGAAAAAAATGTTTTCACCGTAATGTATGGAGTTTGGTACGGGGTATGAAGACTTTTGATAGAACGCTCGGACGCTTTTTTATTTTCTTTGCGCTAATTCTTCGCTTTTCTGTTTCAGATGGTCGGTGGTATGCTGGTGAACAGCGTTTTAGGTGCGGATGAAGAAGAAATGGACAGAAATCGACTTTACTAAAGACAAATTATTTCACAAAACGGTGATATTACAGGTTAAAAATGCGATTTTTATCAGAATAAACTGTCTTTACGATCGTGAAACCTGGGTCTCTACCTGTTGGCACACGCTCTTATGCGAATACAATTTGCTTTAGTCCCCTAAAGTAGTGTTTGACGTCTGTAGAATTTTTACAAGTTTAAAAAAGTTTTGAAAAGTTGAATTTAATATGCTAAAAATACCTAAAATTAGTCTTAAAAATGTACAAATCTATGAAATAATAGCGTTACTGGCTACTACTAGTCGCTATACAACCTTTGATTCACAGAAAGCCTTGTTTATTAACACTTTGAAAAAAATGTTTTCACCGTAATGTATGGAGTTTGGTACGGGGTATGAAGACTTTTGATAGAACGCTCGGACGCTTTTTTATTTTCTTTGCGCTAATTCTTCGCTTTTCTGTTTCAGATGGTCGGTGGTATGCTGGTGAACAGCGTTTTAGGTGCGGATGAAGAAGAAATGGACAGAAATCGACTTTACTAAAGACAAATTATTTCACAAAACGGTGATATTACAGGTTAAAAATGCGATTTTTATCAGAATAAACTGTCTTTACGATCGTGAAACCTGGGTCTCTACCTGTTGGCACACGCTCTTATGCGAATACAATTTGCTTTAGTCCCCTAAAGTAGTGTTTGACGTCTGTAGAATTTTTACAAGTTTAAAAAAGTTTTGAAAAGTTGAATTTAATATGCTAAAAATACCTAAAATTAGTCTTAAAAATGTACAAATCTATGAAATAATAGCGTTACTGGCTACTACTAGTCGCTATACAACCTTTGATTCACAGAAAGCCTTGTTTATTAACACTTTGAAAAAAATGTTTTCACCGTAATGTATGGAGTTTGGTACGGGGTATGAAGACTTTTGATAGAACGCTCGGACGCTTTTTTATTTTCTTTGCGCTAATTCTTCGCTTTTCTGTTTCAGATGGTCGGTGGTATGCTGGTGAACAGCGTTTTAGGTGCGGATGAAGAAGAAATGGACAGAAATCGACTTTACTAAAGACAAATTATTTCACAAAACGGTGATATTACAGGTTAAAAATGCGATTTTTATCAGAATAAACTGTCTTTACGATCGTGAAACCTGGGTCTCTACCTGTTGGCACACGCTCTTATGCGAATACAATTTGCTTTAGTCCCCTAAAGTAGTGTTTGACGTCTGTAGAATTTTTACAAGTTTAAAAAAGTTTTGAAAAGTTGAATTTAATATGCTAAAAATACCTAAAATTAGTCTTAAAAATGTACAAATCTATGAAATAATAGCGTTACTGGCTACTACTAGTCGCTATACAACCTTTGATTCACAGAAAGCCTTGTTTATTAACACTTTGAAAAAAATGTTTTCACCGTAATGTATGGAGTTTGGTACGGGGTATGAAGACTTTTGATAGAACGCTCGGACGCTTTTTTATTTTCTTTGCGCTAATTCTTCGCTTTTCTGTTTCAGATGGTCGGTGGTATGCTGGTGAACAGCGTTTTAGGTGCGGATGAAGAAGAAATGGACAGAAATCGACTTTACTAAAGACAAATTATTTCACAAAACGGTGATATTACAGGTTAAAAATGCGATTTTTATCAGAATAAACTGTCTTTACGATCGTGAAACCTGGGTCTCTACCTGTTGGCACACGCTCTTATGCGAATACAATTTGCTTTAGTCCCCTAAAGTAGTGTTTGACGTCTGTAGAATTTTTACAAGTTTAAAAAAGTTTTGAAAAGTTGAATTTAATATGCTAAAAATACCTAAAATTAGTCTTAAAAATGTACAAATCTATGAAATAATAGCGTTACTGGCTACTACTAGTCGCTATACAACCTTTGATTCACAGAAAGCCTTGTTTATTAACACTTTGAAAAAAATGTTTTCACCGTAATGTATGGAGTTTGGTACGGGGTATGAAGACTTTTGATAGAACGCTCGGACGCTTTTTTATTTTCTTTGCGCTAATTCTTCGCTTTTCTGTTTCAGATGGTCGGTGGTATGCTGGTGAACAGCGTTTTAGGTGCGGATGAAGAAGAAATGGACAGAAATCGACTTTACTAAAGACAAATTATTTCACAAAACGGTGATATTACAGGTTAAAAATGCGATTTTTATCAGAATAAACTGTCTTTACGATCGTGAAACCTGGGTCTCTACCTGTTGGCACACGCTCTTATGCGAATACAATTTGCTTTAGTCCCCTAAAGTAGTGTTTGACGTCTGTAGAATTTTTACAAGTTTAAAAAAGTTTTGAAAAGTTGAATTTAATATGCTAAAAATACCTAAAATTAGTCTTAAAAATGTACAAATCTATGAAATAATAGCGTTACTGGCTACTACTAGTCGCTATACAACCTTTGATTCACAGAAAGCCTTGTTTATTAACACTTTGAAAAAAATGTTTTCACCGTAATGTATGGAGTTTGGTACGGGGTATGAAGACTTTTGATAGAACGCTCGGACGCTTTTTTATTTTCTTTGCGCTAATTCTTCGCTTTTCTGTTTCAGATGGTCGGTGGTATGCTGGTGAACAGCGTTTTAGGTGCGGATGAAGAAGAAATGGACAGAAATCGACTTTACTAAAGACAAATTATTTCACAAAACGGTGATATTACAGGTTAAAAATGCGATTTTTATCAGAATAAACTGTCTTTACGATCGTGAAACCTGGGTCTCTACCTGTTGGCACACGCTCTTATGCGAATACAATTTGCTTTAGTCCCCTAAAGTAGTGTTTGACGTCTGTAGAATTTTTACAAGTTTAAAAAAGTTTTGAAAAGTTGAATTTAATATGCTAAAAATACCTAAAATTAGTCTTAAAAATGTACAAATCTATGAAATAATAGCGTTACTGGCTACTACTAGTCGCTATACAACCTTTGATTCACAGAAAGCCTTGTTTATTAACACTTTGAAAAAAATGTTTTCACCGTGGTTAGGTTAGGTTAGGTTAGGTTAGGTTAGGTTAGGTTAGGTTAGGTTAGGTTAGGTTAGGTTAGGTTAGGTTAGGTTAGGTTAGGTTAGGTTAGGTTAGGTTAGGTTAGGTTAGGTTAGGTTAGGTTAGGTTAGGTTAGGTTAGGTTAGGTTAGGTTAGGTTAGGTTAGGTTAGGTTAGGTTAGGTTAGGTTAGGTTAGGTTAGGTTAGGTTAGGTTAGGTTAGGTTAGGTTAGGTTAGGTTAGGTTAGGTTAGGTTAGGTTAGGTTAGGTTAGGTTAGGTTAGGTTAGGTTAGGTTAGGTTAGGTTAGGTTAGGTTGGGGTGCAAGGTCGGGTAACCTCCTCGTGGTGCACCCTGGTAACACCGTGGGATACTTCTTTAGTTCGCTAAAGAAGTATCGCACGGTGGCCAATAACCCGACACGGAGGATCTCTCCACGTGTCCCTCTGATTAGCAGAGGGCACTGTGAGACGAGGCAGGAGGAGAGGACCGTATCAGCGGTCCAGGGATGGGCTTGTGGCCATGGCTCGCAGAGCTCTGTCTTGTAAGGCGCTCTGCTTTGCAAGACAGAGTTGTGCGGGCCACGTCCGAAAGCAACGAAGCGGGGACGTGCTTGGTGTGCATTTCCCAGTCGCTTGTCGGGAAGGGACACTCGCAATGTCGTTTTCTGACTTGCGGCCGCTCGGAGATCCCCCACACTGGGTCGGGGAGACCCGTGGGCCGAGTGATCTTGGGGGCCTTTGATGGTAGGATTTAGGGCGTCCGAAGTCATTGGCCCTCCGGAGGGGTGACGGCACTTTGCGAGGAGGTGTCGTCGCATGCACACAGGTAGGCTAAGGGGGATTTTCCTCCTGGCCAGCGTTCGGCCGCTCGGTATTCGCTGGGTCGCCAGACCTTAGTGGGACCGAGTGGCGGAAGGGATGGGGGCTTCCTCCGCGCGTCTCTTCAATGAGGGTGCAGTGGTTGAAGCGGGGACGAGCTTGGCGTGTAGTTGCCTGGATAAGAATTCTGGCGGGGGACCCCGCAGTACCACTAGTTCTGACCGGCGGCGGCACTCTGCGAGTAAGTGTCGTCTATACACCCAGCAGGCTTACGAGATGGGATCTCCTTTGCCGACGTCTCGCCGCGAGGTATTCGCAGTTTCTTTTAGATTCTTGTGGGACTGAGCGGCGCACTGGGTCCGTGGGTAGTCGGAGTGAGGGCTCCCGGCTATCTGTTCGCGGGCTCGGGGAAGGCGGCAGTAAACATGTGTGACGTGTTCTGCCGTAAGCACCGGGTGGGTGTGCGGGGGTGGCTTGCCACTCCTGGGATGGGCTGCGGCCGCAGCACTTTGCGAGAGGGGCACCGGTGCGTTCCTATGGAGATCCCGGAGCCCCTTGACATGCAATGAGGCTGGTCACCGGGGAGTTTTAGTGAGTCGTCTGTCGTTTTTTAGACAGCCAACCTCACATATTCCATTTGCACCCCTCAGTGCATTGGAAATCTGTTTGCAGATTTCTCCTCGTCAAAAAAAAAAAAAAAAAAAAAAAAAAAAAAAAAAAGGTTAGGTTAGGTTAGGTTAGGTTAGGTTAGGTTAGGTTAGGTTAGGTTAGGTTAGGTTAGGTTAGGTTAGGTTAGGTTAGGTTAGGGGTGCTAGGTCGGGTAACCTCCTCGTGGTGCACCCTGGTAACATCGTGGGATACTTCTTTAGTACGCTAAAGAAGTATCGCACGGTGGCCAATAACCCGACACGGAGGATCTCTCCACGTGTCCCTCTGATTAGCAGAGGGCACAGTGAGACGAGGCAGGGGGAGAGGACCGCATCTGCGGTCCAGGGATGGGCTTGTGGCCATGGCTCGCAGAGCTCTGTCTTGTAAGGCGCTCTGCTTTGCAAGACAGAGTTGTGCGGGCCACGTCCGAAAGCAACGAAGCGGGGACGTGCTTGGTGTGCATTTCCCAGTCGCTTGTCGGGAAGGGACACTCGCAATGTCGTTTTCTGACTTGCGGCCGCTCGGAGATCCCCCACACTGGGTCGGGGAGACCCGTGGGCCGAGTGATCTTGGGGGCCTTTGATGGTAGGATTTAGGGCGTCCGAAGTCATTGGCCCTTGGGAGGGGTGACGGCACTTTGCGAGGAGGTGTCGTCGCATGCACACAGGTAGGCTAAGGGGGATTTTCCTCCTGGCCAGCGTTCGGCCGCTCGGTATTCGCTGGGTCGCCAGACCTTAGTGGGACCGAGTGGCGGAAGAGATGGGGGCTTCCTCCGCGCGTCTCTTCAATGAGGGTGCAGTGGTTGAAGCGGGGACGAGCTTGGCGTGTATGTGTTGGTATGTGAAGTTGGCGGGGGACCCCGCATTACCCCTACTTCTGACCAGCGGCGGCATTCTGCGAGTAAATGTCGCTATTACACCCAGCAGGCTTATGAGATGGGATCTCCTTTGCCGACGTCTCGCCGCGAGGTATTCGCAGTTTCTTTTAGATTCTTGTGGGACTGAGCGGCGCACTGGGTCCGTGGGTAGTCGGAGTGAGGGCTCCCGGCTATCCGTTCGCGGGCTCGGGGAAGGCGGCAGTTAACATGTGTGACGTGTTCTGCCGTAAGCACCGGGTGGGTGTGCGGGGGTGGCTTGCCACTCCTGGGATGGGCTGCGGCCGCAGCACTTTGTGAGAGGGGCACCGGTGCGTTCCTATGGAGATCCCGGAGCCCCTTGACATGCAATGAGGCTGGTCACCGGGGAGTTTTAGTGAGTCGTCTGTCGTTTTTTAGACAGCCAACCTCACATATTCCATTTGCACCCCTCAGTGCATTGGAAATCTGTTTGCAGATTTCTCCTCGTCAAAAAAAAAAAAAAAAAAAAAAAAAGGTTAGGTTAGGTTAGGTTAGGTTAGGTTAGGTTAGGTTAGGTTAGGTTAGGTTAGGTTAGGTTAGGTTAGGTTAGGTTAGGTTAGGTTAGGTTAGGTTAGGTTAGGTTAGGTTAGGTTAGGTTAGGTTAGGTTAGGTTAGGTTAGGTTAGGTTAGGTTAGGTTAGGTTAGGTTAGGTTAGGTTAGGTTAGGTTAGGTTAGGTTAGGTTAGGTTAGGTTAGGTTAGGTTAGGTTAGGTTAGGTTAGGTTAGGTTAGGTTAGGTTAGGTTAGGTTAGGTTAGGTTAGGTTAGGTTAGGTTAGGTTAGGTTAGGTTAGGTTAGGTTAGGTTAGGTTAGGTTAGGTTAGGTTAGGTTAGGTTAGGTTAGGTTAGGTTAGGTTAGGTTAGGTTAGGTTAGGTTAGGTTAGGTTAGGTTAGGTTAGGTTAGGTTAGGTTAGGTTAGGTTAGGTTAGGTTAGGTTAGGTTAGGTTAGGTTAGGTTAGGTTAGGTTAGGTTAGGTTAGGTTAGGTTAGGTTAGGTTAGGTTAGGTTAGGTTAGGTTAGGTTAGGTTAGGTTAGGTTAGGTTAGGTTAGGTTAGGTTAGGTTAGGTTAGGTTAGGTTTTTTTTTTTTTTTTTTTTTTTTTTTTTTTTTTTTTTTTTTCCTACTCGCCATCTCGAAATGGCACTACGTCGTTTACCCCTTATATTCTTAAGGGCCCTTGTTCTCTTACTTATTTAAGGATAGGGTAGGGTCAAATAATTTCTTCAGTACACAAAATCCTAATATCTAATTTTTCTTATCTTGCTGGCTTATTTACTACCAATTATAACTCGGAGTTCTTTAATAATCATTCTTATTCTAACTTAAATCTATCTATAATTCCTACAGTTCTTTGTTTTCTTTACTTTTATTACACAGAAAAATTTACTTATCTGCCTATTTTGTATTTTAATTCAGAGTTCTATAAAATTCTCTTTCATATTCTAACTTAAATCAAAGGGTAGGGTAGGGTCAAATAATTTCTTCAGTACACAAATATCCTAATGTCTAATTTTTCTTATCTTGATGGCTTATTTACTGCCATTTATAACTCGGGGTTCTTTAATAATCATTCTTATTCTAACTTAAATCTATCTATAATTCCTACAATTCTTTGTTTTCTTTACTTTTATTACACAGACAATTTTACTTATCTGCCTATTTTGTATTTAATTCAGTTCTATAAAATTCTCTTTCATATTCTAACTTAAATCAAGTGGTAGGGTAGGGTCAAATAATTTCTTCAGTACTCAAATATCCTAATGTCTAATTTTTTTTTTTTTTTTTTTTTTTTTTTTTTTTTTTTTTTTTTTTTTAACTTGGTGGCTTTTTTAGTAATCTTCTTATTTTAACTTAAATCTATCTATAGAACCTACAGTTCTTCTTGTTCTTTTATTTTGTTACACAGCAAATTTTCTACCTTATAACAAATCAAAATACTTGTTTATAAATTTTCTTAACTTACTAACTTATCTGCTAATTATGTATTTAATTCAGGTTTTTATCATTTTTATTGTAACTTAAATCTATTACATTTCTTTATTTCTTTCATTTTGTAACACAGTTAATTTTATTAATCTCTTACTTTTTACTTCTTTACTTATTTAATTCAGGGTTCTATAATTATCTTGGTTATTCTAACTTAATCTATTACATTTCTTTACATTTTTATATATGTAACATAGCAATTTTTACCTTATTATCAATCTTTCACATTTTATGCTTTATTACGTATTTAATTTAGGGTTCTATAGTAATATTTCTTATTCTAACTTAAATCTAGCTTAAATCTAACATTAACTTAACTTTATTACATTTCTTTACTTCCTTTACTTTTTTGAAACAACAATTTAATCTATTGCATTTTCACACAGCTAATTTACTATCTTTATATATGTCTCTCACTATTTGAAGGCTATTTATTTGTTCTTTCAATTTTATTTAGTATGTATATAATGCTGTTTGCATACTTAGTAAACCTAGGCGCAATATGTTTTCTATACTTATTTGTTTCTCTTTATTACTCTATTTGCAATTTTTGTACAGTATGTTATAAATATTGGGCGGTTCATCTTGTCCTTCATTATGTCGCTGATATTTTCAGCGCTAATTGTCATATCCATTAGCTGTTCAACCTCATACCTCTCCGAACCGTACACCGGGCATTCCAAAAGGATGTGAGCCACCGTTTCGTTCATACCTGGTTCGCAGATGCACGATGGGTTCTCCTTACACTTGAACCTGTTCAAGTATTCGGAGAATCCACCGTGTCCTGTCATCACTTGTGTCATGATGCTAGTCGGGTCTAACTGTCTTACTATTTTGTATGCCTGAAGGGCGTCTGGGAAAAACATTTTCGTGACAGCTGCTGTCTCTCCCGCTTGGTACCTTTTGTTCCACTCGCTGAGCGACTTCGCACGTATCTGTCGCTTCACGTATGAAATAGGGCACAGGTCATAATCTGGTTTCCTTTTAGTATGCAGTGCTGCTTCCTTTGCTAGCTGGTCTGCTCGTTCGTTTCCCTCCAGACCTGCGTGGGCTTTAATCCAGAACAAGGTAACTTCCTTATTCTGGAGCCTACAGCTCTTAATATTGGCTCTTGTTTCCACCGCCAAGGGATGGAAGGAACTTTGATTGATCACGGACTCCAGTGCTGATCGTGAGTCACTGTAGATTCCAAAGGTCTTTTCCGGACGCTTTAGGACCAGCCTTGTGGCCCTACATATGGCCAAAAGTTCCGCCTGATACACCGTGCAGTACGATGGTAGTTTAAGCTTGTGGGTTTTGGTTTCTGCCATGTCATCCCATAAAGAAAGCGCTGCTCCGACTTTGTCCTCAATTCTGCTACCATCGGTAAAAATTCGGACTGCTTGGTTGTTGTGGTCTTCTACCTGTTGCTGGTCCACCAGGCTCAGGAAGCCAAGGCCCAGGTGTTCCGCTGGGTGCACCGTAGAGGTATATGGTACCATTCGTTCCACCTCCCTGTCTCCCAGCGTTGGCCAGGGTACCCCTCTTTTGGTCTCATACAGAGCGGCGGCCTCCTGTACTCTGAGGTCGAGTGGGAGTATTCCAGCCAGCACCAGTGCCGAGTTTAGGGAGACGGTACGGTAAGCTCTACTCAGTTTCTGGGCGAATCCTCTCTGCACTGCGTTCAGCTGTTTCAGCACCCCCTGTTTCTTCGTTGCCCGTGCCCAGGCACTTGCTGCGTACAAGATGACAGGTTCCACTGTAGTTGTGTAAATTAAACGCGTGATTTCCGGGTGCAGACCCCAGCTTACCTTAGCGGCTCTTGATAACTGCTTATAGATGTTAATAGCCTTTTTGCACACTTCTACGACGTGTCTATCGAATGTTAACTTATGATCTATGATCAGTCCCAATATCTTTATTTCTGTCGACATACCAATGTCGACTTCGCCCATTTTCAGCAGAGGGATGTCATACTTAAGTTTCCTCGTTATCATCATTGCCTTGGTCTTATGCGGCGCGAATTTTAACTTATTTCTTACTCCCCACTCCTGAACATGGGCAAGTGCTGCATTGGCTTGTCTTTGTACTTCCGCCGCAGTATCGCCGTCGAAGACAAGAATGACATCGTCAGCGAAGGCTTGGCAATAGTCACCTCGCGATACCAGCCCCTTTAGGAGGGGGTCCAAGAGGAGGTTCCAGAGTATTGGGCCGCCGATGGAACCTTGTACGCATCCTTTACTCGTCTCCCGTTTGTATTCTTCTCCCGCGAACCTCACTCTTACCGTCCTGTGCCGCAAGTAACTATCAATTACCCTCCTTATGTTAATAGGACAGCCTTCCTCTGCCAAACGTACCCTTATAGCAGGCCACCACGCGCTGTCGAAGGCTCCCTCTATGTCTAGTGAGATTACAGTTACCAGTTTTTTAGCGGTTAACTTTTCTTGTATGTACATCATTAGATCGTAGAGGGAGTCCTCGGTGCTTCTTTGCGGCACAAAGCCATATTGGTGGGGACTTGTCCTTGGGAGTAGGTGCCATTTTAGCCTTCCCACGATCATCTTCTCAAAGATCTTGCCCATTACCGGTAAGAGGCCTATGGGCCTATACGATTTTGGTTCGGTATATTTGTCCTTACCCGGCTTTCTGAGGGCTATTACTGTGGCCTCTTTCCATGCGTTAGGGAAATGGCCCAGCTCTAGACATTTGTTGGCTATCTCGAGGTTGAGTTCTGGGTCACAGAGTACTACGTGCTTACATATGTCGGCCGTGAATCCATCCGCACCTGGGGCTTTCTTGGGATTAAAACTCTCCACTGCGGCACGCAACTCTTCCTTGGTAAACGGTGGGTCACATTCTTCACCATGCACTCGAACGTTTATCTGGTCAGCTGCTTCCCTTGTCTCTCTGTGGTTTTGGTTTTCCCCTTCCTCCACGTCTTCTGGGTAGAAAGTTTCGGCCAGCAATTTACACGACTCCATTGGGTCAAGGAATTTCCCGTTCTTCACCAACAGCGAGTCCTCTATCCTCTTTGATGTTCTGCCTATTACTCTGTAAATGCCCTCCCATAGTCCTTCCTTATCTTGCTTTCCACAGAAACTCTTCCAGCTCTCTACTTGCGCTCTCTTTGCTTCTCTCTCATAGTTATCTTTTGCCTGTAGGTACTCATCGATGACCCCCACCTTCCGGACCGGCGCTGCCCACTTGATTCTACGTCTCTTGGTGTTGACGTCCTTCTTCATTGCTGCGAGATCTTCAGACCACCACGGCACGGTAAGTTTTTCACATGTTTTCTTCTTTGGTATAGTTTCATTGCATGTTTCTTCTATTAATTTAATGTATTTATTTATTAATTGCTCTAAGTTTTCCTGATTATTAATATTTTCTACTACTGTCTTATTTATATCATTCTCTATTTTTAGGTGTTCAAATTTCTCATGAAATTTGATCCAACTTGCCTTTTTTGTGTTGTATATTCTAGTCGTTCTTTCCACTTTTATTCCTGTTGCTTTCACTAGTCTAATTTTGAATGTTATGCCGTTGTGGTCTGAGCTAGTTAGGTCATCTTCAACTCTCCAGTCCTCTACCAGATTGAGCATATCCTCTGTGCAAGCCGTTACGTCAACATGGCTTTTGTATTCCTTGTTGCCCCTTATGGTGTCAAAAGTGGGAATGTCGCCATCGTTAAGTACCTGCATACTCATTTCTTCCAGGGCTCCCGCCATTTCCACTCCCCTGTGGTCTACTTTTTTGCTACCCCACCAGGTGCTCTTTGCGTTGGTATCGCCTCCTATTATAATTTTGCTAGGCCCAAGCTCTTCTTCTATCTTTTTGAGCTGCTCCAGGTAAGGTTCTATGGGTTGGTCTGGCTCGAAGTAGAAAGACACAGCAAAGATCTCCCAGGCACTGGTTCGGATTCTTACCGCTATGATGTTGTTCGTGGTAAGTTTTGGGCATTGTACAACGTCTATATCTCGGTCGAAAACGGCTATTGCCGCTTTGACGTTCCCTTCTCCTTGCTCAGTGTTTTGGTAGATCCTCGCTCCTCTATAGCTTTTCATACCTTTAGCCCCACCCACGTACGGTTCCTGGAGCAGAGCAAACGCCAC
Source organism: Lampropteryx suffumata (assembly GCA_948098915.1). Classification (NCBI taxonomy): domain Eukaryota; kingdom Metazoa; phylum Arthropoda; class Insecta; order Lepidoptera; family Geometridae; genus Lampropteryx; species Lampropteryx suffumata. The sequence continues at coordinate 58,816 of CANUEU010000007.1, forward strand.
CTTCCTTTCGCTAGCCTTTATCATGAGTTCGTATGTGGCTAGCTCTTTTCTCTGAAGGTTTGCTTGGACTACTAGATACGGTTTTTCATTAGTTTGTGTGCTTCTTTTAGTTACTGCGTGGGTGCCCTCAGCAATATGCTATAGTAGCTCGGGCCAGTGCATCCCATTTCCGCCGCACTGCACATTCCTGACTGAAAGCGCTATGGTCAGTATGATCGAGTTTTGCGTGCGTGCAGTTACAGCAAGTCGGGGTCTCCCCGGCCCGCCAGTCAGCGCACTCTGATCTCATATGCGATCCCCCACAGTGGCTGCACTTTTCTGTTGTTTCTTTGCAGAATCTCCTACTATGTCCGTAAGCTAGGCAGAGAGAGCACTGCACCAGGGGGGAATGGTCCGCTACTCTAACCTTCTGGAGGTCTATGTGGACCGCTCCTGCCTCGATCGTGCGCGCCCATATCTTGGGGGAGACTCTAACGATGATGTGGCATATCTGAGGGCTTCTAGTCTTTTTTCTGTATCTTATTTCAATTCTATCGTCTTGTTTATCTAGGCTCGTAAAGACCCCTCTATTCTGATTCCTGAATGCATTAAGGACGTCTTCGTCCGTATTGTACTGGAAGACATCTCGGAGAATAATAAGGGGGTCCTTATTTTTTATATCTTCGACTTGAAGGTGGCCTTCTGCCTTTCTGAGTCTTTCCTTTAGGTTCTTCCTTTCTTCTTCTGTCTTGCAACCAACGATAATTTTTCTGTCCTTTGCCTTCCTTACTCTATCCACCGCTATTCCCCCTTCCTTAGCGTTAATAACGGTCCTTAGTCTGTCCAATACCTGTTCCCCTGTTTCGCCTTCATCCTTAGAGGTAATGACAACCGAGTGTAGAGTTGCCTGTCCGGAGGGCTGCCTTCTGGTTGGTTGAGCCACCACGCTTGCGTATGTTACCTCCTCCAGGGTCTTCTGTTGTTTATCCATTGCTTGTTTAAGACCCTCCATGCGCTCGTTGTTATCTCTTATCAATTTGCCATGTTCCTCTATTATCTTTATCAACTCCTTGTCGGCAGGCGGGGATGAAGGTAGCTGGTCCTGCGATTCTACCAACTCTATTTCCGGGTTCTCTCCAGCTTCCTTACCTTGCTTAAGTTTTTTCATTTCAGCTTCTTTTACCAGTTGGAATAGTCGCTCCACCGACCGTGTGACCTCGGTTTTGATTTCAGTTTTGAGGTTACGCGCGCTGCCCAATTGGAGTTTGGCCGACTGTAGACAAGCTCTAGCCTCTGCCGTCCTGTTCACATACTTAGGCTTAACCGATGCCGATAGGCCTCCGCTCACCTCTAATGAGGCGAAACGGTTGCTCGCCGGAACCGGCTCAGCCATCTTAGGGGAGGTCGGTATCTTTCGATTTGTTACAGTCTCCCATTCGCCAATGCTGCGCCTCACACCTGAGGCCTGTGTTTGAGTGCCAGAAGGTCCTGGTGTTTGATTTGGAGATTTCTCGGGGTCTGGGCCCGACTTGTCCCTGGGTAATTTTACAGGAGTGCGAATCCCGAGCATTTTGCGGTGTTTAAGAGTGAAGGACAAAAAATAAAAAGTGAAGGACAAAAATAAAAAGTTTGTAAAAGTTATAAAAAATTTCTTAAAATTGTATCGTTTGTATTATTACACTAAAAGACAGGCCCGTAAATGACCTACCCTATGCAAAAAACCGCGTCGAGATCGGAGCAACGGTTCGCGAGTTACGGTGCTTTTAGTTTCTCCAAGATGGCGGACAAGATGGCCGCCAAAAATTTAAAACCTCCGTATCTCCGTCAGTTTTTCTCTCAGAGAGACGAGGTTTTGGCTACACTATCTATCACGCCTAGGTCTATATGCTTGCAATCCTAACTTATTTTAAAATTATCCAAATTTAAGTAGGTATCTGGATGGATACGAAAAGTTTAATATCTCCGAAACTACTAGAGCTAAAAATCTCAAATTTATAGGGAAGTTACAACTACCCTAGGAGTACCTCTACACTAACTTTCAGCATAGGTTGTCACTGCAGATCTTGAATTATTTAGTCTCGAAGAAAAATTTTCCTACCTAATTTTTTAACACTTAATAACTCAGCCAAAAATCAACCTTTTTCAGATGTTGAAGTGCCTCCCGAATCTCCTCGTCGTCCTCTTCGAGATGGTGTTGTCCTCTGCTGTCTGCCGGCTGTGGTTCAATGACCTCGTGTCCACGTGGTTTTTGGTTTTCAGTGTTTATCTCGGCGATGGAATGCCGGAAAAATCCAAATGATATACCAAACGAAGGAGCTCAACGAGACCTATCGTTTGGTATATAATAAACAATTGGTCGTCGCTGGTAATCACAAGATATTTCACTTTTAAACTTTGAAATTTTTCAAAAAATCACTTTATTGCACTTAACTCAGCCGAACAAACGAGTTAAGAAAAACGGTTTTCACTGTTGTATGCGCTGCGTGTTTCCGCAACTTTTGATGTATAACAAGCTATTAAAAGTGCAAAATTTCTATTTTTCGGGAATTTTTTCGTGCGGATTAGCTCTTTTTCGTGGCGCTCCGGGTGGCGGATCGAAGCGGAATGGTTAGGTTAGGTTAGGTTAGGTTAGGTTAGGTTAGGTTAGGTTAGGTTAGGTTAGGTTAGGTTAGGTTAGGTTAGGTTAGGTTAGGTTTTTTTTTTTTTTTTTTTTTTTTTTTTTTTTTTTTTTTTTTTTTTGCTTTAGGGGGTGGGAAATCCTCATGGATACCCTTGCGGGTTATGTCGGACTCCGCCTTGTAGGCGACCTACCGACTAAAACCCACCACCCTTTGCGTGTTTCCCTCTGACATGATCAGAGACTGTATTTACTAAGCTGGAATATTTTAACTGCTGTTTTATTTACATTTGCTATGCCCTCGTGAGGCTATATGGCTTAACTAAAGTACTTATAACTAATTTACAAATTTTACTGCAACATTATATATCTTACATTTATCATACTATACACTTTATACATTTATTACATTTATCATACTATTTACTACTTTTACTTTTACTTTTTTCTTTTTTTTTTTTTTTTTTTTTTTTTTTTGTTGGTGGAATGTGTACTCTGACATAGAATCTTAAGATCCTAGCTTTCTACATTCCCCATTTTTTTTTTTTTTTTTTTTTTTTTTTTTTTTTTTTTTTTTTTTTTTTTTTTTTTTTTTTTTTTTTTTTTTTTTATATCTACATCTAATCTACATTCACATCAGAGCATATCATCATCATCATATATCTATACACAGCTATGTTTTATTTCTCTTTCTTACTACTTCTGTCACTTTGATGCAATACGTCAGGAACTTGTCCCTGTCGTCACCAGCCACTATCTCTGCGTAATTCTTGGGAACTACTTGGGTGCCCAGGTATGCCTCAATGTTGTACCTCTCCAAAGTATGTATAGGGCACTCAGAGAGGATGTGTACCAGAGTTTCGTCAGTGTCTGGGTCGCAGGCGCACGACGGGCTGTCCTTGCACTTGAAGCGATTCAAGTACGCTGAGAACCCGCCATGACCCGTGAGCACCTGTGTAGTGTATTGTGTGGATGTGATTTTGCGCGTGATTTTGTAAGCGGCGGTGATGTCAGGAAAGAATAATTTTGTCACCTCGGCCGTGGTACCAGACTGGTAACGCCTATTCCACTCGTCAAGCGTTTCATCCCTGATGAGCCGCTTCACGAACGAAACAGGGCACCTATCGTAATCCGGTTTTCTCTTGGAGTACAAGGCGGCTTCCTTGGCAAGCTGATCGGCCCTTTCATTTCCCTCCAACCCCGCGTGTGCCTTTATCCAGTACAAGTCTACAGACTTGCCCTGTCCAAAAGCTCGCTTAAGGTTTTCACGCGATTCTACAGCTAAGGGGTGGAGGGCAGAGACATTAACGACAGTTAGTAGGGCTGCCATCGAGTCGCTGTACACTCCAAAAGAAACTTCCTTCCTACTCAGTATCACTTCCGAGGCTTTTTTGAGTGCTAGTATCTCTGCTTGATATACTGTGGCATATGACGGCAATGTAAGCTTCACGGCTTTGGTTTCGGCGGCTCCATTCCATAAGGATAGTGCCGCCCCCACCTTACCGTCAATCTTACTTCCGTCTGTGTAAATGAAAATGTCGTGTGCGTGTGTGTGTATCTGTGTGTCTTCAGTGATGTGTGTTATGTCGATGTCTATGTGTTCTGCTGGGTGTGGTGTGTGTAGAAATGAGTGTGGAGTTTCAATGTCTCGGCCACATAGATCAGGCCTGGGCATCCCCCTCCTGGCCTTATAAAGGGCGGCTGCCTCTTTTATACGGAGGTCCAGTGGAAGTGTCCCAGTCAGAACCAGGGCCGAATTGAGGGAAACTGTGCGGTATGCTTTGCACATTTTTTGCGCAAATCCCCGTTGCAACATATCCAGCTGCTTGCGCGTGGAGATCTTGTCCGCAGCCGAGGCCCATGCGCCAGCTGCATACGTTATAACGGGTTCTACCGCCGCCATGTAGATGGTTTTTACAATTTCGTGGTTGAGGCCCCAGTTAACTCTGGCCGCTTTTGTGAGCTGCCTGTAGAAGCCCGCTGATTTCTTACAAATATTGGCTACATGTGAGTTAAAGGTGAGCTTGTTATCTATTGTGAGGCCCAAGAGTTTGATCTCCGGCTTGTGATCGATCGCTATTCCGCCCATGCTGAGTCGAGGGTTGTCATATTTGAGCTTGTTTGTTATCGTAAGACAATTGGTCTTATGCGCAGCAAATTTAAGTTTATTCTGGACACCCCACGCCTCAACATGTGCGAGAACAGGATTCGCCTGGGCTTGAATCTCTTGGGCCGTGTTTCCTACGAACGACAGCACCACATCGTCAGCAAAAGCCTGCACTGTGATGCCCTTATGCTCTAGGTCTTTTAGGAGTGGGTCCAACAGGAGATTCCACAAGATGGGTCCGGCAATCGAGCCCTGTACACATCCCTTTGTGGTGCACTTGCGAATTTCCTCACCTGCGTAGCGAACGGTCACCTCTCTATTTGACATGTAGTCATCCAGCACTCTTCGTAGGTTTAGCGGACACCCTTCTTCTTTAAGTCTAACCTTTATTGCCGGCCACCAGGCACTGTCAAACGCACCTTCAATATCAAGTGAGACTAGTGTGATTATCTTCCTGTCTTTGAGCTGCGATCGGATGTTATTTACCAGCGTGTGTAAGGAGTCTTCAGTACTTCTCTGCGGCATAAAGCCGTACTGGTGTACGCTCATGTTCGGCAACAAATGGAATTTCATCCGTCCCACTAACATTTTCTCATAAATTTTTCCTAGTACCGGAAGCAAACCAATGGGGCGGTAGGACTTTGCCGCTGTGTAGTCGTCTTTACCGGGCTTCTTTAGGATAACTACTGTGGCCCGCTTCCAGTCACTAGGGAAAGAGCCGCTTTGTAAACATTTATTAACAATGCACAGAAACAATTCGGGGTCACTGTTAATAGCCATGCGGCAAATGTCAGATGTCAGTCCGTCTCCACCTGGAGCCTTTTTGGGATTGAAAGCATTGACAGCCATACGTAGTTCAGTGCTAGTGAAAGGGGGGTCCGATACATCAGTATCTGATTCCCCATTTGCAATTTTCGCTTGATTGCGTACGTGCGTATGGATGTCGTTATCGGTGCTCTCAAGGTCCTCCGGGAAGAAGGTCTCCGCGAGATGTTTTGCGGACATCGCTGCGTCTAGCTGTGTTCCTCTGTGCTTCAACAACTGGTCTTCCTCTCTGGCGGTGGTGCGCTTGAGAACCCTATAAATACTGTCCCAGACCGTTTCACGGTCTTGCTGTGTGCAGAAATTTTTCCACGATTTCGTTTGCGCATCCGAAACAGCGGCTTCATACTCCCTTTTGTGTTTCAGATAGTCTTCAACAACAACAGCTCTGCGACGAGGCGCCGCCCATCGGACTCTGCGTTTCATCGTGGCAACGTTCTTCTTCATTTTCGCGAGGTCTTCAGACCACCATGGTAATGAAAGTATGTCTTTTTTCTTTTTAGTGGGTATGGATAATTTAGATGCTTCTACTATGATATTATTAAATTTACATGCTAATTGATCAATTTCTATTTTACTATTTGCTAATTTTATTGTTTCTGTATCTATATGATTTTCTGTGTTTAGTCTAATTAAATTTTCCCTAAATTTCTGCCAATC